>BGPR01000011.1:814339-904115 GCA_013235015.1 Araneus ventricosus | reverse complement strand
TTGAAATCGATCATTATAAATATACTTTAGATTTATGTTTAAAAAAATATATTTCTAAATTTTTAAACTGGCTTTAATATCCTTTAATGTTTCCAATAAATTCGATCTTTGACATCCATTACTGTATTTTATAATTTTCGAATTTGTAAAAAAAACAAAATGTTTGCTTACAAGTAAACAAAATTGAATTCTTAATTACGAGGAAAAAATTAAATTTTTTTACTTCATCTCTAGCAGAATTCAGATTTTACTAAACTTTTGACAATTTAATCATTTGAAAGGTACGGGTTTCTTTACGAATAATTATACCAGATGAAAATTTTTGAAATCGATCATTATAAATATACTTTAGATTTATGTTTAAAAAATATATATATTTCTAATTTTTAAAACTGTCTTTAAGTTATTTTTCAGTCATTTATATGAGCTTAATAAAATACCTTTACGAGTAATATAAAGATCTTTCCTCAAACAGTTACATAAGCGTATTTTTAAAAGCCATATTTATAAAATCTAATCTTCTGTATGCTTCGCAGTTCATTAATTTTGTGAACTAGAATATTATACAAATTCCTTACTGTTAATCTAATATCCATACTATCAATCTTTTCTAATGCAATGAAAATGAAATTTCTTCGTATTTTATTATAACCTCGACATCCACAAAATATTGAGATGGTCCCTCAAAAAGAAAATAGAATCAAGATGAAACAACTTTAGATTTTATTGTGTCCCTCAGTATCTTTGAAACTTTGAGGTAGCCTCTAAAGAAAACTTAAACAATTTTTTAAAATTCTTTTGCGTATCTTAGCAAGGAATAGAGTGGAAAATCTAAAAATTTAAGCACCTCAGTAGGAATAATTTCTACATCGATTGACATAAAAAAAATTATTTATCTTTCTATACACGGGGTTTTTGAGGATGCGTTTAATAGTTAATAATGATTAGAATAGATCATGTTACACTGGAAAAAATATAGATTTTATTTGAGCCGCATTTTAATACAAACTAAGAGTTGTTGCCATATACTGATAATATTCAGACGTGTACTGCAAAAACAGGTCCTTCATTTAAAATTAGGAATCCTAACTTTTAAAAGCTTTTAACGTATCAATTTTTTAAATCATAGAAATTGTAAATTTATTCTAGTTAATCTGACAGGAGACTCGAAGCTTATGTTTAAAATTATGTGTTGCCATTGCTGAACATGCTGGAGTTTTCTCCCCTCTACTTTCTCGCTTACATATGCATTGTGGCGCGTTTTGTTTAAAGATTCGTAGAACAGCGAAGGGAATCGAGTATGCATTTGGCCCATTCCTTTTAGAATTTAATCGAAAATTTGCTATGAAGCTACAGTTTTAACGTCAAGACTACATGCCAGTTTTCAATTATCTAGCTTGTTAAGTTTTTGAGTTACCACGTTCACATATCTTCGAATAGGCAGACCGACAGACAGTCAATCCTTTGACGGAACTGGCTCAAAATGTGATCCACCTCCACAATTCTGATGACGAAACAATGTGCCGAATTTCACCCATCTGGCTCGTTTTATCCCAAAATTATGTTTTTCGGACTCGGGAGATCTAAAACGGGAAGATTCGTCAAACTCACAAGGACGAATTTTTTTTACTTTCTCTTTTCACATTTCGTAAACACGAAAATGAAAATGAATGGATAAAATTTGAATTTTATGATGATACCTCACACGAATGAAAAATATTCTTGTTTATAGACGACACCAGTGCATAAATGCTTTAGTGTACAATGATTGGTTTTGAATTAAGAACCTCTTTCGGTCAACTATTCCAATGTTATCTACAATTCATCGATTTTGAAGCAATAGAAAATGTTGGTAATAAATTTAATATTTAAGTTAAATATTAAAATTGTTTAATATGCGAGGCATCATGAACCGAAATTTATAAAAATTATTATTTTTTCTCCTTTACCACATTGTACTATTTAGATGCAAATAAATAAATTCAATATTCGCAAGATCATTTAAGAGCAAAACACCAAATTTAAACGAATTGCTGTTTTGTTTCAAGTGGTGTGTAAAACTGATGATTATAACTGAGCCACTTAAACAAGAAGATTACACCACTAATTTAGACGATTAAAACATTACGCTATAAAATAGGGACCGTATTCCGTGGTCCGTAATCAAGAATATTTTTCATTTGTGATAAGGGATTCTTGACGGATGATCGACAATGTAGGGCTGAATGTGCCCACGTCAAATATTGTTACGAAAATCATCCTGTGGGTGTACGGTGAAAGCAGTCCAACAAGGAGAATAACGAAGCATGGCACTTTATTCACGAATATTCAGGAAAAGACGAAGCACAGGTAACAGGGACAACACAGACAGAAAACACTCAAAACACTCAAGATACAAGCACTCTCAATAACGCTCAGTTCACCAGCTTAGCAGTTCGCACTGCAGACAGAATTCCTAAGTGATTCTCTCTCTCCCTCGAGCCTTCCGGTATTTGTAGCTCTTCAAAGAGGACGTGACGTCGCATGAAAGTCTCTGGAAAGCTCCAGATCTCGGTTTCTATTAGAGATAAGACCATAATTCTATATTATAATAGCGGTAAAGCGGCCTCTAACGCTGGGCGTGGCTACGACCCAACGGACCAGACACCCACTCCCCACCTGCAGCGCTCGCGGGAAACGGTGACGTAGCCCCTGATTACGGAGAGTTACGACAGGGAGGTTCCCCCCCCCTAGAATTCGGAGAGGAAAGGGAGAGAGTGCCGAAGTGAATTTCCCTTATTGAATCCTCTCCCTCTTAGAGAGAAAAAGTAGTTGGAGCTCTTTCTTCCTTTTGTGTTGAACAATATGGATAGAGAAGATCCCACTGCAAGGAAACGAATGTTAGCAAGAAAGAAATTTGCACGATGGAGGCAAGACAAAGATCCTTCTCGAAGATCTTTACTTTCGTTTCTGTTAAAAAGGTTCTTTCTTTTTCGTACTTAATTTTGGAATTGAATATTTATATATTTTGCAAAACGAAAGTTAGTGTCAATTTATTCATCATTTCTATTTTCCATGCTTTTTTTTATTTCATAAGCACTGACAATGAGATCTGAGATATTGTTGGCAAGCTAAAAGCCCATCTTAGACGAGCACAAATCTTCTAGTTCTTGAAGATTCGAGAATCTTCATTTTGTCGCCAAAGTCGCCAAATTTGGCACCAAGTTGCCAAATGGCCACCAAGTTTATCGCCAAGGTCGTAGGGTACTGGCTAGGTCTCCCCCCCGGAATCCTCTGCAAATGTATCTTCCCAACCATAAGATTAACAAGGAAGGGAAGCGACATTACATTTTTGTAACAATATGATATTCATGTTGACATGGAGGGAAAGCTTGCATATTTGGATATTGTTGCACAAAATCTTACCGTGGGTGTATGGTGTAAACAGTCCAACACGCAGGATAATGGAGAATGAAGGTTTATTTACAAATATGCAGGAAAACACGTAGCACAGGTACAGGAAACAATAGTCCTTGTACAGATTACCAATGTAAATAGACAACAATTCACAGGTAATGACAGTTCAGCACTTTGATATCTAACAGCACAAACAGTCAACAAATAACTAGTCACGACAATAACAGCTCAGCTCACCAGCTGATTAGCTGACACAGCAGATAGAACTCCGAAGACGTTTACGCTTCACAGTGAAGTAACCAGTCGATTAAAGACGCTACCGTGATCCCAACGCGGTCTTATAAACTCTCCCCGTTAAACCGTGACGTCACATAGAAGTTTCAGGAAAAACCTAGATCTCGGCTCCTAATAGAAATATCGAGAAAAGGGTTGCATTTTCGGGAATAATATATTTGTCGCCAAAATGGTCGCCAAGTTTGTCGCCAAGGTCATGCGTGCCACGAGAGTCGCTGAGGTCACTCCATGCTTCACCTTGTAAAACTCTCTTCCCAACCATAAGACCTGCATTGCTGGGAAGCGACTTTCCATGACTGTAACAATATCTTCCTCTAAATAATATTCTCATTTCTACGGATGATTGCGCTCTGCAGACGAAGTTACAATTTCGAAATGAAATGTCAGATTAGGAAAAACACATCAAATCATTCACTGCGTAATTTTAACCCCTTGACGTATTAATTTATTTAACTTCCTAATTTACATCCTATTTTGGGACATTTATTGCATAATCTAAATAAGAATTCAATCCAAATAATAACCCATAAAATACATAATCCAAATAAGAATAAAGCATATTGATATAATCCAAATAAGAATGTGAAGCTCGTCTGTGAATTTATGAATTTTTTGTTACTTTGACTTAATTACAGACTGAAATATCAAAATTTCTGTAATTATATGCACGTGTTAGACGCGTCATTGTATGCGATGGTGTTAAACTGTTATACAAAAGGTAAGACACAATTAGCCAACATATATGTACATGAGATCAGATTATTGAATGTTTGAAAGTGTTTCATTTCTAAATTTTTTTGATGAATGGCTGTTTTGACTCTTTCCGCAAGTGATCCACTTTTCGACTGTACCCCATTTTTGTTCGGCCCGTTGATAAATAGTTAAGCAAAAGAAGCATTATTCGACAACAGACAAAAAATTGATGAATTTATTTGACAAGTCTTATTGGAATTTTAAAATTAAAATTATATTTTTGATTATTAGTAATGAACAATCTGAGGAAGACATGTGACCCCGAAATGCAACTGTAGAACCTTATTTGCTGTCTTTACCCGCAGTTTTATAAAATTTGCCTTATTTTATTATCATTTAATATTGAAAGATAAGATAAATAAATTTAACTAAAACCAGTTTTTTAAAACACATTTTAATTAGTGTTCTGAACAGCAGAATTTTTTTATTTTAATTGTTTTCGCGACTGTTTAATCTTCAGATCAGTGTTTTCTAAAAATCACTACCAGGTGGCTTTAGTGGTACGGGATCAAATTTAATTTAATTGCAGATTAACTAATAGTTAAGTTCTGAAAATATTAAAATAGTGTATTGCCATTGAAAACACACACAAGTTTACAAAATTTCAAATCTTTAGCACTTCAAGAAGTGAGTGAAAAATCGATTACATAATTCACTCTTTACAAACATGAAACAAATCAAGATAAGTACAAGTGTTTAAAAATAATGTGAGACACACATCAAATATACACATCTAAATTTTTCTTGATTAAATACATCTCGATTTTTTAAAAGAGATTGTAGAAAATTTTCAGTTAAATATGGAAAGACTAAACTTTGGAAGCTGTCGACTCGATGTTTTTCAAACAAATTTGTAACATCTGTTCTTTTTTGGCATATCTAATGCGTTATCTTGAGCTACTCGGATTTAAAGAAATTGCCCTTTTCTGATAAAATTATCTATAAAAACTAACATTGATATTTTCCCATTACTAAACATATTGTAGACAGCTTTTAACCAGGTAACGTTTTTTTTTTGTATTCTCCATGCATTTAATAACTTACATAATTTTGCCTGGAACAAAATTTGCCTTACATTGCTATGAACATTGCTGCGATTAACATGACGATAATTTCGAGTTCTGTGAAATTAAGATTAATATCAAGGGTTCTCAATCACTGGATCGTTACTTACATTGAGGTCGCGTAAAACAAAAATATAGCTTATTGCTTTTTTTTAGCAATTTTATTGTTTTGGATTCCTGCATATTTGTTTTGTAAAAATTACCACGGCAAAAACAGCCTAAATTAAAATTTGCAGAATGACTATTTAAAATTGAATTTCTTTCTATTTATTGTTAATTAATGTTCCGTTTAATTTCCAATTTCGGTGTCGAAATAAAATGTTTTGGAGGAAAATGGGGTCACAAGGGGAAATAATTTAGGTACACCTAGTCTAAATTACTAACTGCGCTATATCATATACAATCACTTGAGTGACTTTCATAGTAAACTTCAGTTTTCTATGAAACGCGAAGGACGTGGCTACAGGATTACAGTAATCTAATTTGTATATTAAATTTATTATTATAAATATTAAAATAGAATTGCAGAGTTTAGTTTAAAATTTACTTTTGATTCGTTTGAATTAATTTTTTAATGAACCTCAGTTCGTAAAAGCTTAACAGACGTCTTAATAACTTAATCAATATGAAAAAAAAACAGTTTGTGATGCTTATTTTCCAAGGATAAATAAATTATAATTTTTCAGCTTATAGTTTCATGCCTTAAGAAAGGATTTCAGTAATTTAATATCGCACCATACGCTATTCTCAAGAGCATGTTCTTTAATTAACATTAGCGTTTAAAATTGTCTTCTTTAACCTTTCGTAAGTAAAATAAACTTGCCATTCGTTTATAAAATATTTTTTGTTTTGATTTTAAATTGCATTATCAGTTTTTACGTACTTTATATAACCTCACTTGTTTCATGTGGTATAAAAATGGAATTTTGGAATCAATCTTTAACTCACTTCTTGATGTTCAAGAGTTTTAAAATTTCACACACTTGTGTGTTCTCGATGGCAATACACTATTTTAATATTTTCAGAACTTCATTGTAGGTTAATCGATTAATTTCAGTAATTTTTTATTCTATACAAGTAGAGCCACATGGAAGTGTATTTGAGAAAAACTGATTTCAAAATTCCTTAATATTTATAATAATGAATTATAAATTACAGACTAAAAAGTAGAAAATAATTAAAATAAAAAAATATTTTATAGTACACTAGTAAAAGTGTGTTTTGAAGAAATGTTATTATTATTTTTTATTTGTCAACTTCAGTATTCAATTTATGTTTAAACGTACAATTTATTTACTGTTGCAAATTATTAAAATTGTTCCTTTCATTAAAGAACATAATAAATTTATTTTAGAGGAACAAACATGCAGTTCGTCACTGTTATTTTCCTGGCACTTGGTAAGTTGTTTTCTTTCTTGATGCTGTAAGAGTTCATGCTTTTATTTATTACGTTTATTTCATTTCTAAATTAATAGTTTTCTCTATTTATATGTATACCTTAAAGAATGTTCTTAAACTTTCAACAGTTTATCGAAAAGAACTTTAGTAAAGGCATTGTGTTTCAGTTTATAAAACATATATAAAATAACAATACTTCTTTTAAATTGGTGGAATTTCCATGATTTATGCACATTAGTTGCTCACAAGCACGATAAATAAAATTTAGAGAAAAATATAAAGACGATGCTACAATTGCACATTCTTTTTTTTAAAGATCAGTGCTTTTTTGTTGTTGCTAAATCTAAATTATTTTTCTTGTCCCACATAAAAGGTACATTTCACTTTGCATTTGTAAGCAAAGCTACAACACATTACAAGAAAATCATACAAAGCATAAATTTGGATAATATGTTTAACCCATTAATGACAGTTATAAATTGACTAAATTTATAAATTGATTAAATTAATTAATAAAACATTAATAAAAATTCATAGTATTATATATAAAGGCGCAAATGCAGCTATTTATAATATAATACAGATACAAAAAGTAGATATACTAAACAAAAATTAAAATTAAATAAAAAGAAAGAAAAGTATAGATAATAAACAGCAGATTTAGACATAAACGATGACAATACATTAAGCGTACAAACGCAACAGCCTCAAGTGATTGCATCAACAGAAGTTTGAAACGATAATATTTAAAGCACATAAAAATTCATTTAGAAAGTAAAAAATGTTCAAAAAGGAAGAAATGAATGAGGAATCGAATGGCGAACTTTATCGAAGACCACTCACCATAAAGATTCCAAATTAGACAAGATTTTAGGCAAGGGTAAGATTATAAATCAGGCCACAAAGGGTATACTTTTGATTTATAATCGTACCCTTGACAGAAAATCTTGTCTAATTTGGAGTCTTTATGGTGAGTGGTCTTCGATAAAGTTTGCCATTCGATTCCTCACTCATTTCTTCCTTTTTGAACATTTTTTACTTTCTAAATTAATTTTTATGTGTTTTAAATATTATCGTTTCAAACTTCTGTTGATGCAATCACTTGAGGCTGTTGCGTTTGGACGCTTAAAGATGTATTGTCATCGTTTATGTCTAAATCTGCTGTTTATTATCTATACTTTTCTTTCTTTTTATTTAATTTTAATTTTTGTTTAGTATATCTATTTTTTAACCCATTAAGTGGCAGTGTCCTATAGATTGGACAGTCGCATGACATATCCTAACTAGTGTTCCTTAAACATCGATAGACTATCGATACTATCGAAGCCAAGTCGATAATATCGGGTTTTTGCAACCATCGACTGAAACAATCGATAGTATCGACTTTCTGAAAACTATCGATAGTATCGATAGTTTTCTCCCGGGTGATCGGTATCGATAGGCTCATTTTCAGTCGATAGTTTTAAAACTATCGACTGCAACTGTCGATAGTTTCAAAACTATCGACTGGAACTATCATAGTATCGATAGTTTCTAAACTATCGATTGGAAAAACAACTATCGATAGTATCCCCGGGGAGAAAATTATCGATAGTTTCAGCCGATAGTTGGAAAAACTATCGACTGCACCAGCGATAGCTGAACTATCGATGTTTAAGGAACACTAATTCTAATGCACCTGTGACTCCTCTGAAACTTCCCAACCATTCAGATCACGTCTCTGCATATCTTTCTAAGAATCGCGGCTGATGAGATTCCCAGTGCTTAACCTTGTTTATCTGAAAATATTTTTAAAACGATTTGAAAACAGATACACGATACACATTTCGTTCCACAGGAAAAAGAAAACAAAAGCGAAAGCCAAGATTTATCCCGAAAATATATAAATTGCAGTGAATCGCACACGTAAGATCAGATTGATTGAATTAGCAAAAGAGAAAGAATTCATATCCAAGAAATAAAAAAAATACGCAAATATCGATTATTGAAACTTAGCATCGAGTTTATGGGCACTAGACGCAAATAAAACTTTAGAAACTGAATTTATAACGCTCATTTTGACGGCATTTTTTAATAAGTCTATAACTAAGCTCCGCTAAAGTAATGAGCATTTTACGAATGTTTGGAGAAATCAAGCCTCGAAACTACTTGAGATAGAATAATCAAATGGTTAACTCGAATTTCTCAAACATCCGAATAGAAAAAACGCCTTAACCTGAAGAAATGGATGGGACATTTGTCTTTGGCAGCATATTCCAACGCCAAAAAGTCAGACAAAAATTGAAGACATAAATAAAAGATATCAAGACAAAAACAGAAAATGGAGAGAAAATAGGATCAACTGTTCCAGTATCTCCTTAGTTGTCATTTATTGTCTAGCACCTGTTCAATGCTCGAATGATCTCTAAGATCATCAGTGTTAAGATATTTTGAGAAATCATGTTATATACTCCTGAAATGCAACATTAAATTTGTCAAAGAAAGTAATGATGAAATCTTCTAATGTTTTATCATCTCTCAAATCAAGATCTTGTTTTCAGATTATCTTCTATTTACTGTTCTGCAGAGGATGGTAATGGTATAAATACGTTTTCACGACGTTTCAATTTATTTTAAAATAAGTAAAAATTCAAGTTAAATATTTCTATAAATACATAAATAAATTAAATCTCATAATGCGTGCGTTTATTTGGGGAAGTAATACTATCAGGATAATTATTATTTTTTATTGAATTTGATATTTAAATATATCTTCATTTGAATATTGGTACTATAAATAGGTCTGAATTTTGCGGAAGAAAAGTTCAAAATTTTTATTGCCTGTTCCACGATTTCTTTTTCAAAAAAATTCTGTTAGTGCAGAAAACAAAATTGAAAATTATATAACTTGGCTCATATTTTATAAAAGTTACACCAAATGTTAAAAACCGAAAACAAAACAATAATTCATTGCTCACTGTTATATCAGCTTCATTGAAACTAAAGGAATAAAAGAAAAACTAACAAAAAAGTGTCGACTCACAAAAAGAGAAGCCTAACGAGCAGATTAACAACTGGCAGATCAGTCTAATTCAAGTATATGTTATATTAAAAGAAATTTTTATATCATTATAGTCATAATTAACCATGAGTAAATATATAAGATATAAGTGAGTGTTTCCCCTTAATGAGAGTTAAAGTGTTAATATTTCTCAAATAGCAATTTTACAGTTCTTCAGTCTTCTATAGACTACAGCCCTCAGCTCATATACAGGGTGCCTCAGTACCATCAGGGTTGTAAACTTGTAGAAATAGTAGGGTGCACCAAGACGACGAAGTGAGAAGAATTTATTCACTTAGGAATACATGGTCAGAAATGACGTGTATACACAATAAACACTAGAAATGAAAAGACACCACATAAGTAAATGCGCATTTTAGTAATAAAAGCATATTAGCAAAAGTAACATAAGTCAAAGAAGGTGTTGGAAGTGCCAGCCACAAGCCGTATTCAAGGTTCATATCGCTGGCGCATGGAATTTAGAATATTCTGGAAGTTTCCGGACGTGTACCCTACTCTCCAAGCAGCTGTTGCTATGCTTGCAACCAGTTGCCGGAGCTGTCATAAGCCAGTGTCTTCCCCATGTCCCTAGAAAAATAGCTTACTTCAGTTACATTAACGTCCCGTTTATGAAGCAACACTAGGATTATTTTGGGACGGACCTTAAAATTTTTAACCACAATCAGATGACGAGGACGACGCCATCTCCAAACTTCTGCACTACACTAGCGGGAGGACGTTTGATTACCTACTTATGATTTATCATGCAATAGGCCTACATATACGGCGTATCCTCAGTGGAATCGGGCTTCGAACCTGGAACCTTCCGAGACTAGGCCACCACGGACATGCTCCCAGAAAAAGCAATTAAGACAGGTTAGGTCCAGCGATAGAGCAAGCAAATGAAACAGAGCTGCTACTCTCGATCTACTGTTTGCCAAATATGATGTTACATAATTACGAACGCTACTGTTGAGATGTACGGGGCTTCATCGTGCTGGAACTACGAGGAAGGTCACATTGGTGTAGAAAGCTGTTTGCCTTTCAAAAGTTGTGACAACACGCATTCCAGAAAGATCAAATAGTTGCTACCTGTCAGTCGAAAAGGCAGCAGATAAACTCCAATGGGGTAATCCCCGCAATACCGGCTGAAGCATTTACCACAAAACAGTTATATGCTGCAAGACACCAAGTCGTGCTGAGGGTTTCCGCACTGATGTGAAATGAAACTCTCTGCGAGAACTGTGGGAACTCTTGTGAGGCCGTTTTCAACGTCATCTACCGCGTCAGGAAAGCATACCTGACCTTGCACTGCAATGTAATTCCGAATCGTCTGGATGCACCTTACCTCCCAACAAGTTTGTAATCCCGATATTGAGACACTTTGTATTCGGCTTTCTCTCTTGCGTTCGTGATGAGTACGGACATTATTGCGATAACAAATTTGATATACACGATATGAAATTCCTGAGAATAATCGAAAAAATTTGAAAAGAAGTCAATAAGATCTAAAGCGTTAGACTTGCTTGGTTAACGACAGAAGTAGGGATAATAGTGTAGTTTAAATAAAGAAATTGACAGTTACTACAAAATCATTAATAAGAATAAAAAAGTCCTTCTGCTCAACTGATTTTAGATAAATTCTTAGATATACAGATCAAGCAAATATAAGTTTAATCAGTTTGATGTTTTTTTGATTAAACCTCTTAAAGCTTGAATGAACCTTCAATGAAATAAAATAGGTACATACTTCTTTTCATTAAAAATAAATTATATTTAGATTTGTATATATAATAGGGTTCATTATATTTTCCATTTATTCATAATATTGATTATCATGGTATTAATGCATCTAGGGTTTATTGATTACACTAATTATCGGATCCTTGCACTTCATTTTTATTGTCCAAGTTTTGATTTAAAAATGCCTAAAGTGTTTGAAATAATTTTAATGTACAATTTTAAGCATTTCTGGATTTTGCAAATTAAAATTATTTTAATTTTAATCAGAAAACAAATTAGGTTTCAGTTTTAAAATAAAGATATCACTTCCTGAATTATTACGAATTTGAAACATAATTCATATTATTTTTATTTCAGCTTTCACCTGTTGTATTGGTGACAAGCTAGATGACGCTAACAGTTACCTGGATGAAGTCCTTACTGACTATCTACCATCGACCATTGAAGCTGAAGGTTTAACTGTTTACGAAATGCCAAACTTCTCTCACAACCATCAGGAAAGAACGTCTGATGGTGCCGTGCTCAATACCAAGGTTTTTTATTGGGCAGGAAATTTAACAGGGCTGCAGAACGTGCTGAGAGAAAGTTGCGAACAGCCATCGTGGTCGTCGGGAAATGTCAGTGTGGCCTGTCGCATTGTTTTGCCCGATTTACGAGCAGAATATAAGGGACGATTTCAGTCTATTAAGGGGTTCAATAATCCCTTCGGAGTACAAGTACGACAGTTTGATTTTACCCTCTATATAGATGTCAGACAAGTCGAAGTCGAATTGGAAGTGACCTCCTCACCTCGTATCCAGATACCTTCAGTAAAACAACTGAATCTCGTGTCTAGAGGAGACATTTCTATGAATTACCACACAGAAGCCTCCTTCTCAGAAGATGTAACAGAAGGCGTAGAACATAGGTTCAACGAATTCTTCGACGATCTTTTCTCCGGACCTTTTAAGAGAGCTCTGGAAACAGCTGTTGGAAGTGTTCGCTATCCTAAAAATGAGTAATTTAAACGCTACGAATTCTTTCCTAAAAATTAATTAATACATTTAATTTCAGAGAATTACACAAACCAGACTCCATGTTATTATTTTATTCTATCTGAAGCAAATGCAAACTTTATTATTGTATACAAAAATTTTTTCGTGATGCTGTTCCTTCCAATTGATGAACTTGTAAGAAATTTAGAAAAAAGAAAAAGCAGACTATTCAAAATAAAGTTCTTTATCGTGATTTGTGCTTGTTTGGCTATTTTCTTATTTTTCAAGAAACGTTTTAGCATTGTGTCATAACGTCACTGCTTTGAATAAGTATTATAGCACAACATTTTTTTTATTTTCTTATTAAATGAAAATATTTTTCCTAGTTTCTTAATTTTGAAATTATCTTTGCAGTTTCACTGATAAAAGTACCACCATCATTCACAGGACTGCTATAGAAAATCTACACTATAAAATTAAATAGATTTATTTCAATAATCTCTCAGAATTATATTTGTAATTTATTTCACAATTCTGCCTTGTAGAGAGTTTTGAACAATTTTTGCATCATGCATCACGCCATTTACAGAAAGTATATCAGTCTAAAAACATTATCATAGTATTAAAATACTTTATTTTGTTTCATCTCCCTTTTTTAATAACAAGCATTCAGTTCTTTTTTTCTTGGTGTTTCATTTACACTACTGCTACAACTATTAATTCACTTAACATCAAAGTTTTTTTTCTACTCCATTTTGCACAGATGTCCATAAAGTCCTTTAATGATATCCGTAATTAAAGGTCGTCTCAAATCTTTCCACAGCTCCTTTTTAATACAATGACTACTACTCAACTCTCATTAATTCTCTTTCTCTCTCTTTTAATCTCTCTCTTAATTTCTTCTCATGTTTGGATAACTCTAAAGATGAAGACATTCTGAAACTGGACTAAAAGGAAACTAAGACATGATAATAAGTTGCAAGTTCTGCAAAACTCCTATTTTTCTTATCATTGCAAGTTTTCATTTGTCTGACCTTCATTTTTAAGTTGAAGTGCAGCTTAAATGGAAGTTTCTCTGCATTTGTCCCATCGTGTTAACCCAAAATTGTGCAATTTAATGGTTATGTAAATCAAGGTTAGTTATAAATTTTTATTAACTGCTTTATGATACTTAAAAGATTTCTCTAGACATATCTTTTAAGGAAAATTCAACTCGTAGAATCCAATGACTTGATGGTAAGATTAAGCGGAATTTTAATTGTTAAATACCTCCAAATATATTTAATGTCATTGTTTGTCAGAGCTTAAAAATGATATACGGAGATACTACAGAGAGATAATAAATGATATACAGAGACAAAGGAAAAAAATTGCTAAAAGCATAATATTTTTTAGACTCGAACATAAAATTAAGGGGGCTTATTTTTAAAAAATTGGAAAATTTCTTTGTATAATTTACAATGTAGTTGCATTTCGTTTTAAAAATAAATCATTCAAATTTTTCTTCATTTGAATTAATTGTCTCATGTCTTTCATTAGCAAATTAGTATCATCTTTAACTGCCTCATTCATTAAAAATGTTCTATAAAATGTATTTAAAAAGATCATTTGAAATAATATAAATTTACCATTTTTACTGAATTTTTAACAATTTCATGTTAAAGAGCTCATTTAGAGACTAGGAAGGAAATCTTCATTTTGTGGAAAAACAACAACCTAAAGTATTGTTAGAGTAAACAAGTTACAAGAGTAAAAGTTCACCTTTGAAAATTCTAGACCATTCATAATCCATGGACACAGTATGTATCAGCCATTGGTCGAATGATGTGCGCTTTAGCAATGAAATGTTTACTGCGGTTGGAGGTTTTTCTCTAAGCGAAATACAAATGTGGACCATTTTGTTTCCCATGGATGTCTCCAGGTTGACAACCTTCCCTTCAACCTTTTACTTCATCTAATTCTAAGATCGCTTTGTTCCACAGAAGCTGTCCCACAATTAGGGGGGGGGGGGTTAGCCACAACAACAGAAAATGGATAAGTCTCAAATATGTTTTAAAAATTTATCCTAATTATTTTAGGTGTAAAATATCTCCATAGAGAAAAGTGGAAAACGTTTTCTTCCGGCTTTTAGTAAATTTAGTTTGTACTGAAGGAAGTGAAGTTACTAATTCAAAATTAATCTGATAATTCCAAAGAGAGAGATTCTTATGGCTTCTAATCGATGAATAAAGAATCTAATTCAAATAAATTTTCCTGTAATTACTACTATTCTTGACATTTTAAGCTATTAAAAAGAACCAACATCCAACATGCGTGCTCTCCAAATTGGATAAACCAATTTAGATTTTAAATTCAATCTTGAAATTTGTTATCAGCGAGCTTGGAAGCATATTAAGTTTTATTAAAATCAAAGATCGCTTTCAAATCGTGACTTCATTTGACTACTGTATAACGGCCAAAAAAAACAAAAAAACTCTGAACAAGAAATTTGAGGGTTTAAGTAAGCGGCATAGGAACTAATGCGTACTGATTCATTCGAAAGTTTTTCTTGATCTTCATCTGATTTTTGTTATTCTTGAAGTGTTTAGGAAATTTTAAATTACACTTCGTTTCGATTTGATTTGTTGCACACCGGAATAGTACGAGAGAAACTTTTAAACAGTTTATATTTGAACACGAGCTCAGAAAACTATTTTGCCTTAGAATAAAAGTCCATAGAATAAAATATTCAAAATTTCGAAAAAAATTCCTAACCAAATACGAATATGATACATATAATTCACCACCGTTTAAAAACCGTTCGCTTAAATGACCTTTTACTAAAGAAATATAATGCTATAATGATTTATCTTAGACATTAGATTTTTAGTGTCTTCAACTATCTACAAATCTTGAAAATGATAACATACATAAGACGTGAGTATTTATCTTCGCCGTATGTCACAGCATTACAAATTTTGAAACAATACTTAAAAATTCTCTCATGTATGAATATCAAAGATATCTGAGATAAAAAAATTCGATATTTTGGAAACTTCGTGTTGGAAACTCCGTGCATTCCTTTTTATTTCGAAATCCATTCTAGATCACTTCTTGGAATCAAAACAATCGAAAGGGTTTGAAAATTTAATATTCAAGTTCTCACAAATGATCTTTTTCAACGGCTTAAACCAGTTAGATCTAAAAATATCTGTTCCAGGTTTCAAATTGCAACAAAAAAGAAAGAAAAAATTAGATAAATAAGTAAACATATGTATGCGATCAGTTTAATTTATTCATTAAATTAAACTGATTAGCAAAAGGTAGCTACGGTATTCTTAAGAGTTAATTTAATGCTGTTGTGAATAGAAAATTATAAAAAATGTATCATATCAAATCGCTGTCAGCTTCATATTATTCAGATGCAAGAGAGCTCAGAGATCATCAGTACTTTGGGGGAAAACTTTCATTTCTTAGTTTTAAAAATGTCATAAATAAGGAAATAATTTTTTAAATTATTATTTAAAATTAATTATTAAAAATTAATTTTTTTCCACGCCACTTAATTTCAGTATAAACGCACTTCTTTGATTCAAAGATAAGAGCATTTCTACTTTAACTTATGGGAATCTCCACTTTTCACAAGCCTCCAATGGAAAGCTGAATTAGCAAAAATCTCCATTTCGAAATTCCTGATTTCCCCATTTCGAAACTATAAAACCTGTGAGCAGGTCTCACGCTGTCTTTCTACATTTGACACTTATTAGTGATCCGTGTCGTTTTGCTCACAAGATTAAAACTATGTCTATGGCTTGGTCTCACTTAAAATACCTTCTGAAGATCTTAAATTAATCTTCAATCACTTAAAAGAATGTGCGAAGACTTCAAATGAAAGATTATTGGTCTTAAACGATTACAACTCCTTTAAATATATATACACCACTAACCAACCAATATATTTTACATGAACACACCAATTTCAATATACAAGTCTGTCGATTGCAATATGTAAGGCTAATAATGTTCCGATCTAATGTTTGTTTGATCTTTGACAGAAAAGTTGATTGATGCCGTGTACCCTTACAAATGGAAGTACTTTTAATATGGATGAGACAGCCTTTTTTCAAGCTTTTGTTTTTAATAGGAAAATGTGAAGGCATTGAATGTAGCAAAAGGTAGCTACGGCATTGTTAAGAGTTAATTTAATGCTGTTGTAAATAGAAAATTATAAAAAAAATGTATCATATCAAATCGTTATCAGCTTCATATTATTCAGATACAAGAGAGCTCAGAGATCATCAGTACTTTGGGGGAAAACTTTCATTTCTTAGTTTTAAAAATTTCATAAAGAAGGAAATAATTTTTTTATTATTATTTAAGGGGACACATTACCTTCTCGACATTTTTTTTATTTTAAGTATTATTGAAAAAGTTTTGATAATATTGAGACTTAAAAATCACATAAAGTCATCTTAAGGAGAAAAAAATCCATTTTGATCTGATTGTTTAGTTGAAATTTGAATTTTTTAAAGAAAAATTCAATTTTTAAAAATGCTTACTACGTTTTCAAATATGAATATTTTTGCTTCAAACTTAATTTGTAGATTCACTGAAATATATTATACGAAACTGTGCATGGATTTTAAGGTGTATCAAATATTCATTTAAATATAGATATTTTACTGAATTATATGTGAAAAATGAGGAAATTTATCAGTACCTCATTTTATATCTTGCATATAAAAAATACTAAGTAACTGAATTCTTATTGCATGCACAGTTTTATCGTATACATGATGATAAAAGTATGAAGAAAATTTGAAAGCTCTATCTTTAAAAGGAAAAAAGGCTTAGAATTTTGAAAACATGAAAGCTCAGAAAAGACCACATGGAGAAAAAGTCATTTAAAGTTGTCATTTGCGCATGTGTTTCATTAGTCATCGTAAATGAAAATTTAAATAACTTTTGAAATATTAAAGGTGCAAATTTGAAATTTTGATACAATAAGTAGAACGATAAGAGCAACAAAATGAAAACTGTTATTTTGGCCATTTTTGGGGTAATGTGTCCCCTTAAAATCAAAAAATAGAAATATAAAATAAAAAGTAAAAAAATTATAAACAAGAAACAGAAGATTTAGACAATAACGATAACGATACACCTTTTTGCGTGCTCAAAGCAACAGCATCAAGTGATTGCATCAACGAAAATTACTACGATTAATATTTAAAACACATAAAATAGAATTAAGAATGTAAAAGAAAAATATTCAAAATAGAAGGAATGAATGAGAACCTGAATGACGAACTTTTTCAAAGCCCACTCGCCATTGAAGTTCTAAAATGGACAAAATTTTCTGTCAAGGGTCAATAAAAAATATACCCTTCGTGGCCTGAATTCTGTCCAACCGCAGAACAAAAAACATTTTGAAAAATTCAAGAGGCAAAAAATCCTTAATTCTGGAAGCTAGCAACCCTAGCTCCAGAAAATCCCTTAAAATCAAATTACGCAGTCAATGTTAAATGAGTTACAAGGAATAAAAGAGCATCACATGCGTCCAGAATAAATTACTGTCCTCCAATCCGAACACAATAGAAAAGTTCAAAACTAATTTTAACTTATCCATCTTGTAAAACCTCTAATATGGCTGTGTATAAAAATACAGAGTGCAATTTTAGATTCCATCCTTTACAGTCTAGTGAGAAGGAACAAAATTCAAAAATAGACAGATATATGCTTTCAATTTTCAGGTATTTTTGTCTTTCAGGGCAAAAACAGATGAATATGACCTCACGTTAGACTTTTAGATAAAGGAGAGAAAATAATTAAAAACGAACATTGAAATTAAGCGAATACTTCATCGACTGCTGGTGAAGAAGTATGTTAGTTACAATGAATACCATTGAAATTTGAACATTTTAAATGGATAGTAAGGTACTTTTTCAATTTTTATGAAACTGAAAAAAAGAAATCAAAGTAAGCTCTTAAATTTATCATCACTTTATTTTTTTAAGCTAATGACATCTGTTCGCATTTGGCATATCGTGCTTTATCACTGACTACTTTGGTTTATAAGAATCGTCGTATTTCTGATAAAGTTTCCTATAAAAAGTGCAGATACAAAGACCGCATTCGCTCTTTTTAAAGTAAAAGGTTTTTCTGTTGTAAAGGTAAAATTATTCAATTTTCTTTTTTTTCCTTATCATTTTAAAAGTTGTCTTTTTCTATGTTGATAAGCTTTCTCAAAAAATCCTTCGTCTCATTCCAGTAAAACTTAAAACTAATGTTATGTATTAAGTTATTTTTTGAACCGCCTACTGCCTCTTATTTTTAAATACAGAATGCGATCCGTTTCGGTAAGAAAAGGAGAATTCGAGTGAGTGAAATATAAACATTGCTGTCATCTTGCATATAGTAGATAAAATTCAATTAAGTCTAGCAACTCAAGCCTTTCTAAGAAGATTTAGAGAAAAAAATGTCTTTGACTTTTATTTTAAGCGGAGGAAAATGCTGTTCAAAATGAATTGCCGATATATTTAGCTGTTTCAAAAGAAAAATATTCGGATTTTTATGTTTAAGTGTACTTTTGAGAATTTCGGTAAACTCTGCAATGTTTCCGAGAGACCGAATCAGAAGAATGAAGTGTCAATTAATAATAATAGTATGTTATCCTGATATTTCGTTCCTCGTCTTCATTATTTGATTAAGATGTTTAAGTATCAACCATACATGTTTTGGTACATTTGATATATCTATTGTTCTTTCTTTTAATTCTTATTATATATATATATATATAATGTATTTCTATCAAAAAACAACTGCAGCAAAATTCCACAAAAACGTTACATTTATTCCAATTATCTTTAATTTTATTGGACTTATTGAGAAAAGTCATAGCTGTGTTCCTGACATTCGATCCTGGCGGATTTTTAAATGCATGTGGCCCACAAACACAGCGGATCGTTTGGTGGACTGGGATCTTGAGATTGGATTCAAGAAACAAAATAAATAAATAAAATTTAAGGTATAAGCTTTTATTCAAAATGCACTTTAAATGAGAAAAAATGAGCGCAAAAGTTGAAAATAAGTTTTCTGATTACAATAAAATGCATGGTTCGAATAAAAGCGTGGGCGTCTTATATACCACCTTATATTTTGTGTACATTTCCTTAAACAAATGGAATAATCCTAGAAGGTAAAGGCGCCCACGCTTTTATTCGAACCATGCATTTTATTGTAATCAGAAAAATCATTTTCAACTTTTGCGCTCATTTTTTCGCATGAATAAAAGATTGTACCTTAATTTTTTTTTCATTTATTTTATTTTCTACTTTTTAGTGACGACGAATTCACACGACATGTTAGGCATAGTAAACCAAATTCAATTACCGAATTCTCCAATATAAAACACGTATTAAATATTCGTTACGAATATTACATTAATTAATTAATGAAATAATTTGTATAAAGTGCGACACAGACCGAGAGACGAAAAAAGACTCACTTCCCCGATCTGACCTTTGACCCTCAAGCCGCTCCGAAATGGGGATGATTCACAGGCCGCGCCCCCTTCTATTATGTGTCGTCTAGTGGTGTTGTTACAGCCCTACGTAACTTGAGGTTACCACCTTTCAAACTTTATCGCCCAAATATAGGGCTAAAATTTTAATGTCATTTTGCTAGGTTTAAAATGGGTATAGATTGCAAATTTTTTTGCATAATATTGTATTGTCAACGGAAACCCACCACTGTGCTTAATTTCAAAGCTGTATCTCGATTGGAAGTGGGTAAGAAATCGATCTCAAGATTTGTGGACAGGACACTCAAGTTGAATTAAAAGATTATAAGAAGATTGGGATTTTGCAGAGACGAAGTATCAGCTTTGTGGGTGAACACTCGCAGTGTGTGGTATTTGGGCAATTTAAATTCTTGAAGGCTTGCCTTGAAAATACCGAAGAAAGTATTTGTGAAGGATGTCTTTACCTCAAGTGGCTGCAGAGCAAATGTTTTGAGAGAAAGTTGGTGACTTAAGAATTCTCCTCTTCATTCGACCCATTTCCAAGTTTCTAGGGTGGTTTCTTTTGGCTCATGTCCAGCTTTACGGAAAAATAAAAATATGAAGCGAATGGAATCTGCCTTTATTTTATGAAATTGAACTTCCTATGTACAGTAATTTGTTTAAACTATGCACCAGGGATTGTGAAAGTCAATTTTAATGGCATTAAATGATGCTTACTCGTACAAATTAAAGTTATTATAAATTCATAAGAAAGTATTTGGAAATCTTTTCTATTTTGTATTGAAAATAAAATAGGAATTTTTTTAATATAAAATTTTATACATTTCAAAAAAATCTCCTAAACATAATTATGCCTTGAGACAAACTTTACTTTAATGTTAATTAATGTTAATTTTTTGTAGTTTAAGAATCAACTGTGAACTCTAACATTTCAGTTTTAGCCTCTTTATACATACTGTTTCTGTTTAATCTTCTAATGCTTATTTTAATGTTTAAAATCCCTGATACGAAGTAAACAAGTTAGTGGGAAAATTCTGTGTTTTGAACGTTAAAATTTCAATAATATGTTTTATTTCCTAATCCTAATTTGTCTTCAGCATCCCATGTAGGAAAAAAAATGCTAATGTGCTAATAACTATTACTAATCCTAATGAATAAAACAAAATCTCTTTCTTTAAGTTTATAATTCATTTGTTTTAGGGAGAAAAGATGCGGCTGAGTACAGTTGCTTTTCTGGCATTTGGTAAGTGTTTCTTTAGAGCAAAAGTATGAAATCGCGAATTCAGTTTTTAAGTTTTTTTAGTCTTTATTTAAACTGATATTCAAATATGTATCATAAGGAGTTTTTGTGACGTATAGCTAAAAAAGTGGATATCTCTATTTTTTCACAAATACGTTTTTTAAAAAATATTTTAGGTCCATTTGATCAGTTCTGCAGCTTGGTAACACGAAAACGTTTCAAAACCAGCTTGGATATGACAGATTTCGAAACGTTTTCGGGCTGCCAGGTGGTAGAAGAAATCAAATGGACGTAAAATCTCTTTAAAAATGGGATGAAAGTAGCCACTTTTGCAGCTAAACGACAGATAAAATCTAATAGACAGAATAAGCATATACAGTAGACTCCGCTTAATTTGATCGCGGTTAATGTTATCATTCTCTTTATATTATCAAAAACCTCTGGTCCCGAACCAACGTATTCAAATGCACACAAAATCATTCGTTTAGTGTGATCACTATATCGTTTAATGTTATCAGTTCAGTTTTGAAATAGAGAGTTGACCGATCCCTCATTTTCAACAGCGTTAACAATTGACGTTAGTAGAATTTCTCGCTCCACTTGTAAGGAAACATCTGGGGGCCACTTTCCCCCACACATCCTAAGAATTTAGGAGTTTATCTTTCATGACCTCTGTTTGAAGGTCGTCCATTTAGCTGACAGGGACGTGACCGTCGGTAATTGTCATTGTACCTCCTGAGGGTATGCAAAAGGAAGAGTATGAAGAGTGGATGTCCATTGACGAGGACATTCTATAGCTTCCACACTGACAGACGTGGAAATTTGCCAAGCTGTTTGTGAACAATACCAAGCAATAAAAGTTGATGATTCAGAAGGGGATGAATATGTTATAGAAAACCCTCCAACGAACGCCGAAATGAGGCAAGCCCTTGAAACGCGGCTTGCAGCATCGTTCAACAAATTTTAGAAAACGATACGAGCACGAACAATATATAAATGATCTGTCAAAGAATAATTGTCGTCAAGCAACAATTAATGAATTTTTTTAATTGTCATTTTTGAAATAAATTATATATAGCCCTGAGGTAAGTGTCTTTTTCCTTGTTGATTCTTTTTCATTGATGTGATAAAAATCTAGTTGATTTTACCCAATTCGGTTATTGTTATCAATCGGTTAATGTTATCAAAATTCTTAAGTCCCGAAGAGATCACATTAAGCGGAGTCTACTGTATGCATGGTAAAAGAGCTTAAATTCATTTTATCCGACCCCATGATGGCCAAGTGTCAAAGTCTCTGCTTCAGGATCTAAAGGACGTGGGTTCGAGACACTGTTTGGAAATACATTCACCACGCACGCATGGCTGATCCACGTTAAATCCGTCAGAGTAAAACGCACTTTGGCTGGTAAGGGTTGAAGAGAGGATGCCTGCTCTGGTGTTTTTCTCATCACCTGATCTCAGTCCAAACTGACGATGTCCATCCCACAACAAACCCTCGGGTAACGTCGAAATAACAGATAGTAATCAATGTAATAAATTATTCAAAAGCTTATCAAATTCTTTTCTTCGAGTGGTTTCTCAGAGATATATTTGAAAGTTCGAATTCTTCAAAAGTATCTGTGGTGTTATAAAAAAATAAATGAAGCGCCTGTATTATCTAATATTAATACAGATTTATGACTCACGTCTCTTATCAATATTTGCATGCATTTTAATTCAACAATACATATATGATGCAATTAAAAAATACCAAAGTAGGTTGAGATGTTCGGAATTGTATTAATTAATTAAATCACGCTAATCCATATAATATTTATCATCTTATAGTTAATTGAACTGTTCATCTTTTAAAAATTGAATGATTTTTTCTTAAATATTTTGATCTGAAGTACATTTTCCATCATAATTTTGCTATATTGTTTGGATTAGTTAGTTTAGTTATAATAACGTCCAGTTTTTGAAGCATCATGAAGGGTATAAGGGGACGGACCTCGTAATTTCGAACTCCAGTCAGATGACGAGGAAGACGCCCCCTCTTCAAACTTCCGCACCACACCAGTAGGAGAGCGTTTGACCTACTACATATGCTTTAACGTCAAACAGTCCCACATAAACGGCGGATCTTCAGGGGAATTGGGTTTCGAACCTGAAGCCTTCCTTGCTCCTCTGGAATGTAAATTCAGTTGAATCTCGAGGCCGTGGTGGCCTAGTGGTAAGGTCACAACCTCGGGGTCTGAGGGCTCCAAGCTCGAAACCCAGTTCCACCGAAGAACCGCCGTGTAAGCGGGCCCAGTACACTCCGAATCCGCAAATGCCCTCTCGCTGGCATGGTGCCCAGAACCCACCCGGGCCAGCCTGCCTACTTGGCTTAAGGCCCTAAGTGGTCCAGAGGGGAGGGAGAACCAGCAGGATTTATTTAAAAAAATTTAAATCGCATTCTGCACCCGTAAATAAAGGTGGAGTTTAGTTACATCGAGATATTCGTATTATTATTTGAAGTTTTAAAATTTTTAAGATACAACAATGAAATCAAATTAATAAAATACATTATATATACAAAGTTCAAATAGTAAAAGAAGAAAATAAAATGCATCTCTATATACACAAATTAAAGTAATACAAGGATCACAGATCCGAAATCCTAAAATCAAAAAATTTCAGAATAAAACACAACTTATATACATGAGGATAAAAGTAAGGGTCACAGACCCACCAGTCAAGGCGAATAAAAGAGAAGGAAAAAATTTAAAAGTTAAGCCGACTTCAGGGGTCACAAATGGTATCACTGATACCGAAACAAAAAATAAATTTATTCAGATTAGAATTACAGTTTAAAATATTTTTGAACCACAAGGGTTTAGGGTCCGCTGGTTTCTTCGAATGATATTGGGCTCTATATGAGCTGTTAAAAACATAATGACAGGGTCGCCCAGCGTCCCACACTCGCAGTATGGTAAAGATAAAATTTTAAACCTGCTGTGATAGCAGGGAAAAGGTCGATGGCCTGTTAAAAAGTAAATGATTGCCTTGTTTTTGAATAATAATTTATTGTCCACGCAGGGAACATAACCTCTGAGCCGGACTCCAGAAGCGGTCTGAAATCATAATATTCTCTCCAATCTCTCAATAATTTTTGTTTTAATTGAATTTTAAAGTAGGAATAACGGAGAGGAATATTCATTATTTCTCCGTCAATGCTTGCTTTTTTGGCGAAGCGGTCGACAAGCTCATTGCCTGGGATCCCGACGTGAGACTTCACCCAGGCGAGCCCCACCAATCCCTCCTCCAATTTTTCCTTTATACCATTAACGAATTTGGATTTGGTTCTGTGGCCCTTGAGGGCATCGATGGATGACAATTTTATTATTTGTTTCAACAGTCCAGGCAGTGGCCTCTCCAAGAGTGGCCAATTCTGCCTGGAAAACTGTATTATCAGTATTTAACTTGTATGTCAAAATCTTTTGTTGAATTTCATTTTTGAGGATGCACACCGAAAACTCAACACCGCCAGCGATTTTGGATCCATCCGTGTACATCTCAAACGCATTATCATTCAGTTTTTCTAGGATGTCAAGTACTCTTGTATTTAAATTTATTTGTGAAAGCAACAAATGAGAATCTAGGTTGTTAATGTTAATCAATCCATCGGGCCACCCGAGCGACAGGTCCAAATTTGTAATTTTAGGAAATCATGTTTTGCTTTTAAACAGAGTGGGGGAATTCCGGCCAGTGTGTTAAGTGCTTGCGTGGCTGTAGTTCGGTATGGTCTTAAAAGTTTAATTAAAAAGACTCTCTGTATCGTTTGGAGACTGGAGACGTTTTATTTGCTCTATTGTTAGAGCCCCGCCAGAGACAGCAGAGCCCGCTCAATATCTGTAAAATACCAGGATTTAACTAATTCTTCATCAATTCTCCAATTAGGTTTTATTATTTCGTTTAAATTACTTGTGAGACTATAAATTTTAGTTTGGAGACACGTAATATGTATGGACCAAATCAGCTTGCTATCCAGCAGGGCACCCAAATATTTCAGAGAATTACCAACCTTGATGCTCTTACCGTTAATTCTAAAAATGGTCTTCCTATTAAAAACATTTTGTGTCCGTCTTTGTATATAAGGAAAGTTAGATCAAAATGCAAGACCTTGATACTTGTCGACCGATAAATCAAGTTTAAGCTCTTTTAACTTATTAGCAATGTCATTGAGAGCATTATTAGTGCTATCTTCAAGTTCTTTTCTGACTATGCCGGCCGAAACAAGCGCAAGGTCATCAGCAAAAGCTTGTATGAAGTAATTATCATTGTTAATGTCTAGCGTTGGTTAATATATAGGTTCCATAAATTTGGAGAAATGACCGAACCCTGTGGACAGTCTTATAACATTATCTCACAACCTGTAAAATATCATCCTTAAAAGCCACAGTTTTGTCCAGCAGATAATAAAATAAAAAGTTCTTGTGTAAAAAGTCTTAATATTATAAAAATTTAAAATTTTAAAAAGAACCGACCAGTCTATGTTTTCGAAAATTGCTTTTATGTTTAGGGAGATTAATGCGCAGTGGTTTTGCTGGTGTGGTGCGGAAGTTTGAAGAGGGGGTGACAGCTCAGGTGTCGTCCTCGTCACCAGAACGCGGTTCAAATTTACGAGGTCCGTCCCAAAATACCCCTCGTGTTGCTTCAAAACGGGGCGTAAATATAACTAAACTAAACTAAACTAATCAGTTGATTCTCTTCTGCATAATTTCACATTCATGGTTCCCCTAGCAAAGTAATCTTAAACTTCAAATTGTGATAGACGTTTAACCTGTGTTCTTTTAGTAACCTTACACCTGTTCTATTCATTGTCAACATGAACGTGTTTAATGGAGTCCAGTAATTTTCCGCGTCATCTAACATCTAATTCCAAGTTGCCAGCGCCAATTTCACTTTCTTAATCCTTAAATAAAATATGCATTTTATTCCGACATTAAACTGGTGATGCGCATTTTACGCCCAGAAGTATGTATTAAAACATGTTAATAAAAATAATTAAAATATAGCAACAATAATCGTTCAGTTAGCTAGATATATTTCCTAATATGCTTATTATCTTACAGGACTTTGTTCACAGATTTCACAGAAAAAAATGATGAAATATAGAAAGTAAAATCTATTAGAATATTTCCCTTAGTTTTCAACAATGGAAGACAAACGCGCAATTAAATATTTGTTTAAACAATGAAAACGGTTTGAATTTCATTACAACAAAGAAAATTGTTGTTGTAAATTACGCCTAAAAATATTTTTAAAAATTTATTAAAATTAGAGAAAAAATTGTACGGCAACTTGATTGATATCATTGAAAAGCGAATCTTTTGAATTTTCATATGGTGTAAAAATCAAGGTTTTTTTGCTTTAATAATTTCGGAAGTTATCAAGGAAAAATGCCAAAGTTTCGCTTAATTTAAAATTAATGAAAATTCTAATTAAAATTCAAAAAAATTGCTCCGAGGTGCACATTCCAAACCTTCTAAGTATATATGTGTCAGATTTGGTAGCTCCAGGTCTGATGGTCTGTCCTGTGGAGCGCCAACAGATATACAGACACGCATTCTCTTTTATTATAAGTCGAGATAATCATTTTAGCATTGATAATCATTTACTAATCATAATAAAATCAAATTGATTAACTGATAATTAAGTTCTGAAAATATTCAAATATTGGATAGTCATCTAGAAAACACAATTGCAACAAATTTCAGAATTCTACGACATCAAAAAGTGAGTAAAATATCGATTACAAAATTAAATCATTAAAAGCACGAACAAATAAAGTTAAATAAAAGCGAGTAAAAATGATTATAACATTTAACGACATCAAAAAGTGAGTAAAATATCGACTACAAAATTAAATCGTTAAAAACATGAACAAATTAATAAATGTTAATTAATAATTAACAAATCAAGTTAAATAAAAGCGAGTAAAAATGGTTCTAACATTTGCATATAAAAATAATCTTTTTTCTTAAAACATATCAAGCATGTCCTTCAAACCTAATCAGAATCATTCTTTCAGCTTTCGTCTGTTGCACTGGTTACAAGCTAGATGAAGCTTCAGAATATATGGATGAAGTGCTTTCCATATACGTCCCATGGGCTGTAGAAGAGGATGATCTTGAAGTATACAAAATGCCCCTCTTATCTTACAATGTACACCAGAAACAACCGGATGGGGCCGTGGTTAATAACCACACAATGTTTGGGTCAGGAAACATGACAGGCTTGCAAAACCTATACAGAAAGTCATGCGAAAAGCCTATAACATTAGCATCAGGCAACATCAGTGTCATCTGCAATATAGTTTTACCTAAAATACACGTAGAATGTCAAGGAAGATTTCAATCTACTAGAGGATACAATAACCCTTTTACTGTACATGTACGTCAGTATGATTTTGATATTAAAATGAACTCTGTCAACTTAGAAGCCCAGTTGGAAGTGACTTCCGATCCTCGCCTGAAGTTACCATCGATGAGGAATGTAACTCTCATTTCTAAGGGAGAGATTTCAACTGTTATTATAACCGATGCACCTCATGAACAGTTTCTGATTGATAATTTTGTAGGCACTTACGATGAATTTTTCCAGGATTTTTTCGAGCATGGGCGTTATAGGGAGAAAGTTCTGAACAGAGCTGTCGGAAGTGTGCTTTACCCAGAAGACAAATGATTTAATTATGTTTTGGAGAACGAAATTTGATAATATTATTTTTCAGCAACTTATATGTATCGTTAACTTAATTTTTAGCATGGTACTTCAACAGTACATCTGACTTTTAAATTAAGAAATTTATCTGGATTTATTAAGAATATAAAACTGAATGATTATTTCTATATCAATTATTCAAGTAAATGTGAAATTACTGAATAAATGTGATTTTTTGGGGTTTTTTCAATTGTACACAGTTAGGTCTTTAATTCTCAGTGGGTGATAAGCTTTCGAGATGTTGGGAGAAATAAATTACTGACAAACCATTGAAAGAAAAATATCACATGATTGTCTATTGTTTTATTGTTTTCTTTGTTATATTTTTAAGTTACCAGAAAATACTTATCACACTGAGACTGCGCTATTTTTCTTCAATCCATATTGCACTCATATAAGCGGAATATTGAAAATTTATAGTAAGCGGCATATTGAAATGAAAAACTTCTTGCAGATTTTCTTCTTTTCGAATAAGAAAACGGAAAAGAAATGGCATCTCCGTTGATGATAGATAGCCTGGGTTAATTTCGAATCGAAAACTTGTATAATATTTTGGAAGCAATTCAGTTTTCGTTAGAGTTTTAAAAATTGATGAATAACTTTTCTTTGCCAATCTCAAATTTTTGTGACCCAGCTCTGTTGCAACTGGAAATTTAATAAAAATCTTTTCGAGGAAAATTTCTGGCTAGTATAATAAATACAATTTCTGAACAGAATTTTATGCGGAATGTAGCGTTTTCTTTTAAATCAATTGTATTTTTGCAACTCCTTTCCCTACGAAGGTGTGGAATAGAGAAATACCAACTTCTGATTTTCATAAGTTTACTTACATTTAAGCCGGACCTAAATACGAAACATTTTCATACTAACTGACACGTTCAATTGTTTATGTCATTTCCTATATTTAACTATTGGATAGTATGAAAATAAAAGTGAACTATCAACTAAGTACAGCATTATATTTAAATAAAAAAAAGAAAATTCTACTTTTAACTAAATTAACCATAAATGTTTAATTGTGATAAGCTACTTTTATGCCAAACGCAATAGGTGAAACCTTATTTCACATCCATTCCTATTTGTCATATTTGAACTCCGATTTTGAGATGTAAATCGAAAAGAATATCTTCTTTTTCACTAAAACGCGTATAAATTTGTTACTTCCCTTTTAAATAAGTAATAATCTAAACTATGCTGCTTTTTTTGCCCCTACCTCAGTGGAATGTGGTATTTGTAATCATACTCTTCTGAAGCCAATTTAGAAAAGAAACATAAAAGTTTGAGAAATATAGAGACAAAAGTTGGATAATGTAAAACTTCTTAGCAGAAAGCAATTCGTGTGGAGGCTAGAAAGCTTCATTGCCACTTATGAAAAGATCAGATACATTGATGCTTTAATAGTTGCTTTCTGAAGCTGATGACGGAAGTGTAATTAACAGAAAGACTATCATCAAATGACATCAAAATTTTAAATAAGAGAAATAACTGCGTAAAGTGAAGAATAGTGTATAGTTGCATGCCAAATGAAAATTTCAATGGAAATGTTAATTACAAAATTCAGAAGCTAATTTATTTACCTGCCTATTTCTCCTATTTATTTATTTTCAAACATTTCTAGTCGATATTCAATTCTGGACAAGTTCAAGAAGTTAATTACAAAATTTTTTAAGTAAATAAATACACAAATTAATTTTTTTAAGTATATGACAATGATAACAATTAAGAAACGTTCAGAAAATGTATTTTATGTATGTACTTAAATAACCAGAATGTATTTATATTAAATAACCAGAATGCATAACCAGTAAAATCTGTATTTAAATAACCAGAACGATTCTTTAACCCTTTAACTGCGGGTGTGGTTTATAAACCACATATATAAGAAAGTACTCGCAGTTAAAGGGTTAATTATAAAATGCTAATCTGTTTATGAAATTCTTTGTCATATTTATGATATCACATTTTTAATTCACAGCTTAATACGTTAATATTACTTATAAAAATTAAATATTAACATTTTCCTTATTTTGCTGTTATTACCTTTTTGATATTAAAAATATCTGCTTTACCACCCATTTTTCTCCTTCTATAAACATACAAACTTGTATATCTTTTAACCGTTATAGCTTCACTTTCCCCGCGTAGCTAATCTGTGGGCTCTTATTATAGTGTATAGTTTTATTCCCTTTCTTCTATGTAATGTCTATCCTATGTGCAATGGTTTGATTCATTGCTAGTGAAGGAAGACTTGAATATTAACTGCCCTTGCGATCGAAAGGGACGATAGATCTCATTTCCTAATTATTAAAAAATGAAACCTGCGGGAGTGACCTCCCCGAAACTTTCTCGCATCCGAATAACACGGGTAGGGGGGAATACCTCGCGCCGGAAAACGTGCGGTATTCCCTAAGGTGGGGAAAACACTCGCTCCAGCGTTCGCAGCTTTTTTTTTTGTGTGTGCTTAGAATGGAGAAAAAAAAACCGAATAGGTAATTTCAATGCCTTTTCTTTAACCGATTTAAACGAAAATTGGAGACAGATCTACAATTAGGGTTTCAAGACTACATACGAAATGTCATTTATCTAAGTGATTTTTTAAGAAGTTATGGCGTTCAAAAGTATGCGATTATACAGACCGACAGATGGTCACCGCTTTGACGGATTTGGCCCAAAATTTTATACGGACCTAAATTTCTGATTAAAAAACTGTGTACCGAATTTTATCCATCTAGCTATTTAAGTTTTTCAGTTATAGAGTTCACATGACCGCGGACAGACAGACTTCCCGTGGACGGATTTTGTCCAAAATTTGATAGAAACCTACAAATTATGTTTAAAGACCACACCAAATTTCATCCCTGTAGCTCTAATAGTTTTCGAGTTATCGTGTTCACAGACGGACACAATTCCAAAATTGTGTTTTTCGGAGTCAGAGAGGTCTAAAACGTGGAGATTCGTCAAAATCTCGAGTTCGAATTTTTTGACGATTACAATACTTTCTCTTTGTATACTTCGTATACGAGAAAGTAAAAAAGCATTTTACCGCTTCTCCGTCAATATTTTCTTTTTAAAGGTAGTTTTAAGATTGTGCCTAGCCGTACCGTAAAAGCTTTAAAAAAATATTATCTGCTGTTCTAAGTTTTTTAATTGTCTTTAAACAACTAATTTAAATTATGTTACATTTCCTACTTATTTGGTTTAAAACGCATATATCCTTATTCCAAAATGTATGACGAAATAACGTATTTCTTTTTCAACTTTCAGTTCAAAAGGGTAAGTTCTATTTAACTAATTCTAGCCCAAACTCACGTTTTAATATTCTAGAAGAATTTTTAATCCTCCGATAGGAACGGGCGATCTCTCAGATCAGATATTTCCTTGAAATAAGTTGGTTCTCTTTTGGTAACGGCTTCGCTCCTTTTTAGCTATCTTCATAAACTTTCGAGGGCTGGGAGGAGGGGGGGTAATAAGTTCCGGCATCAATCGGACAGGCTGGAAACCACGATTCCGATCTCTTAGATAGCCACGCCTAAATTGCAAGTTTTTTCTCTTTATTTTCTATATTTTTACTTATATATCGTCGCTTAACAAACAACACCATTTATCTCAGCTTTTTGAAATTTCAAAGAGGAAGAAAAAACTGAATTTTTCGCGACCAATAACGAATATTCTTGAATTTTTTTTAACATCCGATATAAACATGAGACCGCATGCGCCTACCATATGTGAAAACAATTTCAGTTGCAATTGGAGCAACGATTTCGTTATTGGTTGCGAAAAATTCATTTTTTTCCTTCCTTTTTGAAATTTCAAAAAATGATATAGGTGGTGTTGCTTGTTAAGAGACGGTATTTTAAGCTGTATACTGTTGTGATTGCTTAATACAAAATGGATTCTACATAGTGAAAAAATTGTGAATGAGTTTCTAAGATAGGCGTGACTACTGCAAGTGCGTTTTTCCTGATATCACAATGACCTCTGGAAAGTACAATCGTTGCGATGAGAACGATTAGCAAGAAGTATGGTGTACGCTATTTCAACATTGTAGAAATAAAATGCTATATACAAAAAATATATATATATTAAGTATTTAATTGTAAAAATTAAAACTTTCGACATTTTACATAAAAACAGAGCATGCTATCTGAGAGATCGACGCTCTTATTATGAGACATACATAACATAACACCACTCCATGTCCCTGCAACCCGTTGCGGCGCAGTGTGCCAGCTGATGGCACACCTAATTTCACTCGCTTCTCAACCGTTAAATTCAACTATAAATGGAAAATAATAGGTTTTATTCCTTTTAGAATGTATATAGCAGCCTTGTGGAATTTCATTTCGGAATAGGAATTATTAGAGAAAAAGTTTTGGAAAATTCCTTAACTCAGAGATAAGAATTTTTTTTCAGTTCTGGACGTTTACAATTTCAGCAAATTAACTCTAAAATTTCCCTCCAATATTCTTGAAGTTTCAATTTATGATTTTCTGTAAGATTCAACAATATTTTTTGAGTGTATCAAGGTGGCTGTATCTAAGGGGGTTTTCATATGAGGGGTGTGGCCACAAAGGGGGCGACCCCCCCCCCTCGGAATGAAGTAAGTTTTTTTTGTAGATTCTATGTCTAGACAATAAACTAAACCCATTCATGGTGTTTTTTCATCATATTTCAAAAAATTTAATGTTTTGCACCGCAAAAGGGTTAAAGTAAATTAAGCAGCGTCGCGGACATGAAGTGGAAGAAAAATCACACCACACGAGGGAGTGACCTCTTTTAGATCTTACCGAATCACTCGCACTGCTGCCTAATTATTAATCTTTACAATTTTACAAATATTATCAGGAGCGAGTCCATTAGGATGGACTGGTATTGCGCGCTACATTACTAATTTTTTTGTGATGTAACGCAATGTAATTTTTTAGTATCACAGAGCATGTTGATTAATAAAACTATAAAATACACAAAATTACACTATTGCACATGAAATAACTAGTCACAAGTAATAATTACATGCGATGGGAAAACTATAAGGGGAGAAAAAAATTGCATTTATAATACAAAACATAAAAGTGATAAAAAGAGAGAAAAAAATAGTAAAAAAATAGTTTATAATACTACGCAATTAGACCTTTAAGCTTTTGTGTTCGGGGAGTTCAGTCTTACCTATACAGTATGAGGCACACAACAGCTATTCTTAAGGAAGGGTTAAAATGAAGTGAAAGAAAAGAAATGTGGCAGTGAAATTAGTTGAAATTTAATTTATCACATGCACGACCACAAACAAATCGCGCAATAATCGGATACGGATCTTGAACGCAGTAAACTCGTGATCTTTGTGAACTTTTCTTCCAACTAAACATTTACGGTTGCAGTTTTGTACATTTGTAGTGATCTAATATCCGCAAGAAAGATATGATGTTTTTAATTTTTCCTTGTCGAAATATTGTTTATTTAAATAGCTATTGTTGGAAAAGCTGTTTTTTGTAAACAATTAAGGCGAAAGCTATGTAACTTTTGATTCTCCAATAGAATTCCTTCATTTGACATCACAACCACACGAAAAATGTAGCTGCTCATGATATCTAATATATAGTATTGTATTCCGCTGTGCTGTGACGTCACGTCCTTTTTCCTTTTACAAAATGCAAAATGGATTCCAAAATTAAATTGTCGTTGCATCATGTGAACATACTTAACTCCACGGGTTTCGAATCAGTCTTTGCCACATTAGGTAAAAGCTCAAAAGTCTATTGATAAGTTTTTAGAGGTAAAGATAAGCGGAAGAAGATAAATTTAATTTCTTTATCTTGCGAAGAAAAATTTGTTATTTTAGTTTAAGTGTCAGATATTTCAAGGAAAGAAAAAAATATCATAATCTTTACCACATATATGGGTGATCTGTAACAATTCTGGATCATTTCAGATTCATTTTTTTTCATGGTTATACTGAATCCTTTCAGATTATTTTTATGCAGATTCTTTATTAAGGTGTGACATAATTAAATTAATACGTTTTATTTCGTTAATATCATAGAAGAAAAATATATATTACCTGTGCATTTGTTAGCCAATATGCAACAAAAATTAATTTAGTATCCTTTAAGAAGTAATTTTAACATTCATATAGCAATTCCGGATTCTCTAAGCCCTAACCCTCTTGCCTCTGACAACGTAGAAATTGCACCTCAATTATTCCATAGAGGGCCAAAGTGAGATTATAACGTTACTAGCAGTACGCGCACGGCGTTTCCCGTGAAATCAGGACTTCAACAAAATGAAAAAAAAAAAAAATGCCCACAATGACACGAAAAAGTTTTGAAAACAAAATCAAAACAGAAGATACACATTATTGATTTTCCCGCTTATTTTTCTTCGAGGTAATGACATTTGAGCTGTAGGAAAACAGTACGTTAATCCAAAACAATATTAAAAATTTGCAACGTGAAAATCATTATTAAACAGCAAGCAAAACGCCCAAAGTAAACAACATGTGTTTTTTAACAAACTTTTATGCTTGACTATCAATAAGTACATAAAACAAACAAATCAAAAGTATAAAAATATAAATCAAAAAGCGATCCGCTAAAATTAAAAAATGGTCTATCATGAGCTTGAAGTGTAAGGCGAAATTGATCAGAACATAACACACAGACGCGTACAAAGAAAAAATAACCAAAAGGAGAAAAAAAAAGCCTTTGCCTAACCTGCTCAAACGGTATAATAATTCATTCAGACTAAAGCAATAAAAGTAAGTCATTATATTCCGTATCTATCCTCGTTCATTGTAGGGTGCCAAATAAAGCCATCGCTCTAATTTTTTCCGCCAGATGGCGCACACTTAGATGGAACAGGATTTCCGTAAAATAGTTCTTCCTTCGAAAAAAAAACATCTCTGACCCCATAAACTAAAAAATTAATTAAAAATCGACTTAAAATAGTATTTTAACCGTTTTTGTTTTAAATGAAGGAAAATGTTTCATATCTTAGCTTAAAAAATTTCAAAAAGATAACGAAATCAGAACGTCAGATGGAGTCATTTTATTTTAAAATCTTAAAATTTCATGCGAAAACTGACTATTATTTAAAAATTTCTCAAAATTCAGGAAATTATGTTAGACTTTCAAAACAAACGTCTTTAAAACGACAATTGTTTGTTCTATTCGATGGTGCATCGATTGTTGACGTGAAAAAGTCTTTCCGCTCGTTACAGTGATAGTCGGTCGAACTTTCTTGTGTGACAAAATAACGTCAGATTTGAATCTCTAATAACTACGAGACTAATAATGCGAAAAGAATGGTTGACAACGAATAAATCATATCTGTAAGAGTTTTTCGCATAACATTTTTTGCCTGTGACGTCATTGTATCTGTGTAGGCGCATGCGCGTGATTGTTATAAATTAGCTTTATGTAAGGTTATAAATAAGTGTAGCGTGGAAACGCGTTTAGATAGGAGATTGATTCTGGTGTCATTTTATAGAGCTTGAGAAGTATTACAAGTACCCAAAGTGAGACAATAAAAATATTTATCAGAATATAAGTAAAAATCGGTGTTAAATTGAAAATTTCAACCTCCGCATGTTTTTTTATTATAACATGCAGAATTTTCTTTAGAATTGTACGAAACTTACAGAATACTTGACAATTCATAAAAGAAACATTGTATTAAAATTTGAATTCAAAAATTGGAATATTACGGGAAATACGAGCATTTGTAGTAAATAATGTTTTACTGCGCATACGCGAAATGTAGTTCTATATACTGTCAACAGATGGCGCCATCAAAAGCTACTCTAAATGAAATATAAGAAAGGCGCAGTTCGGGTCCGCTCCGAAGGTTTTTGCGTGAAAACGTCGAGATAAAATCATAAAACAAGTATTTCGTATTAATATATAATTTAATTATTAATCTCTTTAATACAATATTTACACAGAGTAGTATAATGGTTACAGAATAGATAAATCACAAGTTTATCGCATGTAGCAAGGGTCTGTGGTAGCTTGTGATTTATCTTGTCTGTAACCATTATACTACTCTGTGTAAATATTGCATTAAAGAGATTGATAATTAAATTACATATTAATACGAAACACTTGTTTTATGATTTTATCCCGACGTTTCAACGAAAAATCTAATGCGCGGACCCGAACTGCGCCTTTCTTATGTTTTATTTTCGTAATTTTGCAGCTGATCAACCCAATATGATTTGCCTGTTTTGTTTATAAAATTCCTACAGCATCGTTTTCTTCCCTGATTACAGAAAGGGAAGTCTTATTATAATGAAGTAAAAGTGGTAGACTTATTTTTATTTTTTCCGATCATTATTTCTCATGGATAGTCCAAAAACGTGCGAAAAATTACCCAAAACAACACAAAGTATTAAAAAAAAATTCTAGATTAAATTTTAAAATTCGGGCTTCGAAGTGCATTGAGTCACCATTAAGACTACCTGTGTGCTAAATTTCATGGCTGTAAGTGCGTTAGATTCGTCTGGACATCGCATACACACAAACATTGCCTTTTATAAGTATAGATAGAATAAACCATTTATAACGCTGCATATAAATAACAAATCGCTTCGCTATAGAAGTGTTTTGACTTCCTCTTAAGCGCTGAATATAAATGGTGATTTTTATTAGCCCATTATTTTTTAAAGAAAATGAAGGAAATTCGCCCATGATTGTGGGGTTAAGATATACAGTAAAACCTCGGTTAACCGAAACCCGGGTTATCCGAAATGCCTCTGAAATCGCCAGTCAAAATACATGTACTCTACTACACGGAAATAATCGCGAAGGCAAGACTATTGCAACAGTATCCCCATTTTTTTTCTTTTAAGCCTCCCCTAGAAAGTCAGTTATTAGTTTAGAATGCGAAAAATAAAATTAATGGGTATTAAAAATATTAATTACGAACATATGCAAATATTGCGCCCGACGAAGGGTTAACTTTACATATGAAACATAAGAGTAGCCTACAGAGAGAGTTTTGAATTCGTTTTACTCTCTAAACATTTAAGAATGACATACTGTAATTAGATACAAAAATAGTAATATATTTTCATGGCTTAACCGAAAAAATAGTTATCCGAAACGCCCCCTTTTAGTTCCGTTAACCGGGATTGTACTGTAATAACTTTCTGTAAAATCTTTTGGGAGCTTTTTATAACAGTGTTGCATGCATTTTGCAGACTGTGTGTTGTCAATGGATCATTGTCATTTCCGATCAAAGATTCCAAAAACCTTTCGCCTTTTGAAGTCAGTCTTGGAAAAATCAAGCCTTATGAAATCATCTTGCAAAGCGTTCTCGATTCTGTCAGTTCTGAAAGCAATCATTATAAGTTTATCTGTTATAAGATTTCAAACATATTCAACTGGAAATTTAGAATACAACGCGTGTATTTAATTCTCACGATATTCGTGTTTATCTTTTTGGATACTTATTATGTCTTACAGCTGTATTGATAGATATGTTATCAGTGGGAAATTAACAGATGGCTTATAGAGTTCGCTGTACAAAACTTCACTTGCTTAGGATCCGGAGAAACCTTGCATCCGCATTGTGGGCTTAATCAAGGGTAAGTAATTAAAAATATGGAAAAAGTTTTAGAAGAAATTTTGCTTCAAAAATTTTCTATGTGAAATATCTCTAGTAACTAACGTTAACAAGCAACACCACATATCTCAGTTTTTTTAAATATCAAAGAGGAAGAAAAAAACTGATTTTTTTGCAACCAATAACGAATATTTCTTTTTTTTTCATATCTGGTAGGACGTGCGGTCTCGTTCTCATATCAGATGTTAAAAAAATTCAGAAATATTCGTTATTGGTTGCGAAAATTTGATTTTTTTTTTCCTTCCTCTTTGAAATTTCAAAAAATTGAGATATGTAGTGTTGCTTGCTAAGCAACGATATTCAGCTTTAAATGTCCATAAAAATTAAAATGGGTGATTAGTCCGTATTTAGGGACATGGTTCTGAATTATTTAAAACAGATTTTGAATCTTTTGACATTAAATTCAATTTTTTGTTCTATCAAATCAAAATCTATGGGAGTTGAATAATGTTTTTACAAATGCATTTTTGCTAAGTGATCTGAATGATACCAAGAGATTCTTCGTTATTACACTTTATAAAAACAAAGAGATAAGAAATTGCGATACTTTTAGGAATAATTCTATTTCTATTACCTTTTGTACTTCTACCTTTTGCTTTCAAACAACTGAAGGTATTAACTGTTAATACGATATTGTAAAAATAGAAATAAATAATTTGTAAGTGCAATTTTCGACAATTCGTAGTTTGTTCAATAAGTTTTGTTGCATGATATGAATTATCTGCGTAGATTAAGATATTTCTAATGATGCTTCAAACGTTTACTCATTTAATAAATCCAATCAAATAACCAATTCTAATTTTTTTTCTAGAAAATAATTAACATAATTTTATACCACGTTTCTCCCAAAAAAGTATTGATGATTTGTGCAATATACTTTACTAATAAGGAGAAACAACTTTTGAAATGAATTTAGAATCTTAAGGACAATTATTTTACACGGCTATTCGATTAGAATTTTTCAAGAATGTGAGGATAGTGGATCGTATTGATAAAAGGCGTCCGTACCTATCTTTGAGATACTAAACGTCAAAACATAAAATTTTCAAAACATTAAGAACATAAAACACTTTAAAGCTATATCTTATACAAGAAAACAGTAAAACGAAAACTTAAAAATGTATAAAAAATAAGCAACTAAAAATAAAATTGAAACTTGAGAAAGGAAGAGAGAAAAGAAAGAAAAACTACAAGGGTAGAATCTATGAGTTCGCTATTTAAAGGTTGGAGTTTGTTGAAAGTACAGGATTCACTGAAATTTCCTTAGAAAATTATTTAATTGAGGAGAAGAGTGTAGGACACAATAAATTCATCATTTTTTGAGCTGTTCACAATTCGGGAGAGAATTCACTGGTTGGTTTACTGGAGGTTGAAGTAGGGATGGGAAAAACCTACCGGTTTTTTGTTTCAGTTAACCGGGTATTTTTTCGGTTATTTTTTTGCCCAGGTTTAAACCGGTTATTTTTTAAATAAAAAAAAAGGTCGGCAGATAGGCTAAATTTTAGGTTCGACTAGACTAAAATTTACTAAGTTATAAAGCTTTGAATTCCATCATCTTAGGCCAATCACCGACAACCGCTTCCTCGAGGTGCCTGTTGGATGGCGGATTACTGAAAGAGTCTTTATGAGCAGATTAGATGATAAATATTGGCCAATAAATTCATTTCTAGTGAAAAGAATGTTAATAAAAAATTTTGTCTATAATACTTACTTATTGCAATAATTACTTATTTATTATTATTACATATTGTATTAATTATTTATTTAGAATCATTACTTATTACATTTATTAATTAGTGTATTAATACTTACTTATTGTATATTATTATTAATAAAAAATTATGTCCACAAACGTTGCCTTTTTAAAAAAAACAACCGAAAACCGGGTATTTTCAAAAACCGATTATTTTGAGCGGTTTTAACCGCCAGGTTAAACCGGAGGTGAAAATAACCGGTATGACCAAAAACCGGTTTTTTTGCAATAACCGACATCCCTAGGTTGAAGGAAAAACATGATTAAACAAGTTCACTTAAAAGAAAATGGCTACTGCTCCCTATCTTGAAGGTTTGAAATTTTTGGTATCTATCGAAAAGCATTCATCACCAAGCTTCGAAGTTATGGTAGAATAACTTAGCAGATGTTTTGATTCGCTTTTTAAAATTGACTTTTGAAATGTTTTTTTTTTTTAACTATTCACTAGAAATAATAAATTTATTCAATTCTCAGTTAATGCTCAATAGCTTTTCGAAAATTCTTGTGTGTTTTTAAATATATGTGTTCTCTAAATAACTCTCATGGATGAGCCTACTATTATTTTTATTCTGTTCATACATATTTTAATTCATAAATAATGCACAACTGTAATAGTTTCTCTTTGATCCAATTCTTTGATTTGCGAGTCCTAAATACGTCTTAGCCATTTTTTCCAAGTGTAAATATTGCTAAGGATCGGTTCATTTTATCGAAGGGTCATCTATAGTTAATTGAAATTACTCTTGGAAATTGATTTTATGATGAATGTTGTATAGAAACATCATTCGAATATCGTTTGAATATTATACTAAGCCAGGTATACCGCAGAGGAAACTGAAACGGCTGTCACGAAGGTTGTTAATAATTATGACTGCTGTAGTTGGATTTTTTTTTTTTTTTTTTTTGTTACTAACACTTTTTTTCTTTACAGAGACTCGATAAAAATCTATCAAGATGAAGTTTATAGTGCTGGCTTGCGTAATTTTTATTCAGACATTATTTGTTCTGAGTAAAGGTAAATAATTTATTTTCTTGATCAATTTTGTTGAAGAAATTAAAATCCTGAAATGTAGATGCCCAGATAGTTAAATAACTTCAGTTAGAATTTTTACAAACATGTTTTACGGTTTCAAGTTAGAATCTCGTCATAAAAGGGTAATTTATAGGCAATTTATGATTAGTATTGTGAGAAATGTCTATTCAGTAAGGATACGTAAGTAGAAGTGATATCAAATCACGTTCTTTCAAACATCCCCATACTTGTTTGAAAGGTACAGTCTCAGACTCATGTACAAAGTGAATCGGAAGTCCGAATCATCTTTAAAAATCAATAATTCTCAAACGAGTCAAAATAAAAATATATATGCCAAGCAAACTGACAAACATCTTTACATTTTAACTATAATTCTTTTTCCTAAAATTTCAGGCATTGTGAATAGTAATCAAATGATGCCACTTAAAACAGAGGGATGTGCTATTTCGTTAATCATCTGAATACTAATTACGCAATGAAGGGTAAGGTTGCTCAAGTCGTACCACAGCCTAAGTCGTGCCTATTCCATTCTGACTTTGTTTTCGTCCAATCAACAACGCTGACGGTATTGTGATGACTATTAATTCCATTATTTAGAACGGAGCTTCGATGCGTTACAATTTAACCTAGAAGAAAAATAAGTTTTCGGTAGTTTTCTTGTGGTTTTTGTGCATATTTCGTAAGACGTAGAACAATAATATTATTAATAACATATTATTATTTTTTAGAGTATCATTCTGTGCTATTTGAATAGTTGCTTTATGCAGTAATGACGCTCTGGTTCAATTCATTCTTTTATGATGCTTACTTAAAATTTTACACTTGACGTTGCTTAAGATGTACCACAAACGAGGCTTAAATAGTATCAGTTACGCCTTAAGAAACTCTAGCACATCTAAATATGTATATCATTTATAGAAAAAGAATATTGTTCTGTTTAATATGTAATGTGAAATGTGCTATTTCCAAATTTTAGGCAGGGTCCACAAACGTGGCAAAACGTACCGATAATACTATACGATAATGCGTTATGAAAAATACGTTAACGTACGTAATAACGTTACGTATTCCGATAATACGTTATGAAAAATTACCCAATTCTCATATTGGCTTTAACGAAAGTATAATATTCCTAAATTGAAACTGTGACGTCACCTTCTAGAACTAAATAAGCATTATGAATTTGGGAAACCGAAAGGGTTGACCGAAGATTAACTCAAGACCAAATAGTTTACTCAAATAATAGTAAAACAAGGTGTTTTTGCTTCATTTGCTTCCAAGTTGCGACTTAGGACATAGGTGGTGCGACTTAAGAACCGGTTTCCTTAATCGTACCGATGTTAGTACTTTAAGATTTGTTTATTTCCTTCGACAAGTATGTGTATTTTGAACTTTCTTGTAATAAATAGCTTCAATATTCATAGAAATTGTGAATAATGCAAAATTTAATCCTTCATTTAGTAAAACCTGCAATTTGTAGACCTTTTTCCTTAGGAGTATGACTTAAGCAACCTTACCCTACCCCTCTGTTTCTTATGCCCTTTGATAAATGAATTATTAAGAATGTAGAGTTCAGTTAATTCATGATTTGCTTAGCTCAGAGGTTCTAAACTTTTTATTGTCTGGAATTTAACTTTTCATATATATTTAATTCCACCCACTGCTAATTACTTCTGTTCTAAGATCCTATTATCCTTTGGAATTTCAAGCAATTTTTAACAAAATATCTTCTGTGTTACTTGCATCTTTCAAAATTATTTTTGAATGTCAAAGAAGTTTGTTTTTAGTATCATCAGAATATGTCATTTTTTATTTTGGTTTCAATAATTAATTTTTCGAAGTCTTGTGGGTGGCTCAGGTCTTTGCTCCAATCAAGTTGAGAATCAATGGTTCAGCTGAATATTTTATAATTCTTCACTTCTCAATAAATTTCATTTTATTTTCTTTTAAAAGGGACTTCTGTATTTACATTTTAATAATTTGTACATCCATGAGATTTCCAACTTCTAATAATTCATTGTTTGTATTTTCTATATCATTCTAATCCTGTTAACGACTTCAAATTTTCATCATTGATTTTCAGGTAACCCTTGCAACGATTACGTTGATGGAATATTGAGAGATCTTAAGGAAGATAAAGAATATTTCCAGGATCCTTACGTCATTCCCGAAAAATCAATTGAGGTCCACAAGAAGCTTCTTCTTGTAAACTACACGGGAGAAGCAAGCATACACGATGGATATATCTTTGGAATGTCATCGTTGCATCGTGACGGCGATGTCATCGTTGACAGAAAGAAGAACACTCATCTAAAAATCTATCTTGGAGCTGGAGAACTCAAGCTGCAATGTAGCGGTAAAATTAAACTCATGGGTCATGGGCCTCAAGTAACAATTGATGCAAAAATTGCCTATGTCAACATGAAGCTCGACATTGTACCTACTACAAATGGAACCAATCCTAAAATTTCGAATTTCAAGATTGAGGATGTCAAAGGCGCTGAAGTGAAAGTATCCAAGATGGGCCCGCTTAATTTCTTCTTAAATTCATACATAAGAGTCGTTGGTCATCTTTTCAGAGGTTTGGTCAAGCTTGGAATCGAAGGAAGACTGAAAACCTTCATGGAAAAGAAGATGAAGAAATATATTGTACCCGAGGAATGTCTTGCTGAAGCATTTTTTTAGATTAATGATATCAAAGTTTGAATAAACTTATCTGCACATCTTTATCAATGAGTATTAAATTTCGTATACAGATCATTTCATCTATAGCATAACAGTGATAGACTAATAGTGAACAATTAGAAAAGTTTTGCAAAAATGAATAAAATGAATTTAATTTCTTTAAATCAATTAAAATTCAGTAAAGGATTTGAATTTTACTTAAATTAAGAGTTTGCAATTTTTACAAAACACTACTTGTTTATATCGAAAATTCAATAATAGTTAAAATAGTTTAGTTTTTCCATTCGACATAATTGAATGAAAATAGACTTATATTTATTGATTTCTTGGATAAATGTGGGAATTAAATTGGAACAAAGGGCAAATGCCCTTTGTAAATTCTGAAACAGAGATAATTTGGAAGGGAAATAGCGAGTTAAAAAAGTGTATAATTGTTAAAAATGCAATAATTCAAAATATTATGTAGTTTCTAATTTAGTATGTTTTGAAAATAGCCGTTTACTCGATATATATACATACGTACAGTAGCTGAAAATGTTTGGGGGCACATCCTATTTGTCAAATCAAGCCCAATAAATTTTTAAAAGCATGCAGTTTCTTTCTTTAACTATACAGAAATATCCGTTTATCAGTTTTGCTTTTCTTATAGAATAAATAAATATATTAAAATCCCAGATAAATGGTAACATTTATTTTCCATGATCAGAAAGTATCTTTGTTAAATATACTTAAGCGGGAAATAATCGTAGTATTCGTCAGGTTTAAGTTTAAATTCATTATCATTGAGAATAAAGCAATAAGTTTCGATTTCTTCCATCTAGATGATGAAAACTTTGTTAAGTTCGAAACTATATTCATTTAGTATTAATTATATTTGCACATTATTTTGAGTCTACATTTGGAAAATTATTATATATAGTAATGTTTCAAGCTTTAAAAAAAATGTTAATAATGAATAAAATGGATTCCTAGAAAGATTACCCAAGAGAAGAGAAAAATATAGTGTATGTATATTACAAGAACCAACAACATAAGTATCTTAGATATCACAAATGTTGAAAATTAAAAGTGATATTGCTTATCGAAGTGACGAAAGATTTTCTACTATGCAAGAAAGACAAACGCAAAATTTATAAAAAGTAGAAGGAACTATTTCTCAGTTGACATTTCAATTATTTTGGGTTCTCAAAGACATTCTTATTATTAGAGCTATGTTCTTATTATTTTGTTTCCTTTAGTTAAAATTTTGTCTGAAAAAACATAACATTATCAGAATATACCCACACATTAAAAACAGAATGATCCGCACCTGCGAAGTAGTCGTTCCCATTGAATCACACAATTAATTCAGATTAGACTCGAATGAATGCGTAGGAAATTTCTGAACAGAAAGTTAAAACAGCCTAACTGACCATGCCCCGTATGATCTAACGGTTAACACAACGGCTTTCTATGTCACAGATCGACGATTCTGAACTCGCTCGAATAGCGTTTTTATTATCAACAATTTGGTTTTTTATTATTTTGACTTGTCAATGATATTCTTATTACTGTGGAAGTTGGCTAATTTGAAGCTGGCGGAGCCACAATGAAAGTTTTATTTATACAAGAAATTCGAACTGAGTTTAGTTTTAGTAATATTAACGTCCTGTTTTTGAAGCAACAAGAGGGCTATTTTGGGAGGGACCTCGTAATTTTGAACTACGGTCAGATAACGAGGACGATACCTGAGCTGGCACACCTCCCTCTTCAAGCTTCCGTAATTCGAATTGAGAAAACTGTGTCTATAAATGAATACAGCAAGAGAAAATGACAATTTTTAAACAAAAATGGTTGTTAATATTTATTTCTAATATTTAACAGTTTTATAATAAATAATACACAATTAATAAATGAACAGAAGTTTTGATAAATAAAGTGATAATAATTATAATTTTAAAAATTTTTAATATTTTTAAAGATTATAACTTTAACAAATAATTAATTTTAATGAAAAAACGGTATACAGCATTTTGAAAACCACATTTGCACATGAAAATTTCAAAAATAAACAATATAATTCACCGATTCTCATTGAACACGTTCTAACTCTTTTAAAAAAGGCAGATACTTTTTTGATTGAATATATTGTACAGCAGTTCTTGAATGAATTAAGGTCCTTAAAAAAATATGGTCTTGCGACCACTGAGAGCAGAAGTACGGGGCGTATTTAGTTAACAAAAACAATGCAAGAATAAAAGCGATGTTTTACGATTTTAGCTTCGACTTCACGTTAACCGAAATAAATTCGAATTACAGACGATTTTTTAACATTAACCCATCATCTGCCATTCTCCCTTTTTGGGGACGCTTGTTTACTTTTTATATTCTCCTAGACCAAGCAATTTTTAGCTTTCATTGTTGCATCTGAATGTTGAACTGACTATTATAAAAGGTACAAATACAATAAAAATCATTTTTCTAATTAAAAAGATAATTAATTCTAATTAAAAAGTAATTAATAAGTTTTAAAAAATATCAGAAAATATCAATATACCGTGGATAGGGCTCTAGTGAATGTTCATACAATATACTGCATTGCTAATAAAAAAATACCACTATTAAATTTCAGAAGAGAAGTTGTAAGGTTCTATTTGAGTTTACACTCTCTGCCTGACCCAAGAAATAGTGTATGACCTGTGTACAGTGTGAGCTCCCAGAAACGAGTATGTAAGAAAAAATCCTGAAGGACTTTATTTAGAAAGAACATTAGATGAAAGACAAAGAAAATGTGCAGTTTGTAAAAAAAATTTTCGTAAACAATGTATAAAAGGTGATGTTGAATTACATGTCGAATGTCTTAAACCATGGCACTTATAAAAACATTATGTAATTTTTTACATGCAATGTGCCGTGATCCCCAAATGGGGATTGATTTTTAAATCAATAAAACTCATATATTTATATTTTATATAGTAAAATTTAAGGGTCTATGTTTGTTTACACACAAAAACGTAACTTTATAGGAAAAAAATATTTGAAAGCAAATCTGGCAGTGAATGGGTTAGGAAGGAATTCCAAGAACAAGAGAAAAAATTCGAATTACCTATGAAATCGAATTAAATACATTCTAATTAGATAAGTTCCATTGTATTTTTCTTCCTTCAGTAAAATTTTTTTCTGGAAATCATTAAATTATCAGAATATGCCAACATATGCAAAAGAATGCTTCGCCACTAGTGCAGTAGTCGCTTCCATTGAATCCCTCAATCCTTTCAGCTAACCATTGAATTTAGATTCGGATCGTTACGTACGAAATTTGAAAACAGCAAAATACGTAAAACAGCCTGCCCGATCGTGGGCTGTGTGTTGTAATTGTAGGATTGCCATACGTCCGGATTTCAAGCTCACGTCCGCTTTAGCGTCCGGAGCAGTGGCGGGTCGTGAGATCAGAAACGAGGAGGGCAGCAAAAAAATGTTTATCACGATAATACAATTTTAAAAGCTACTTTATCTCCAAGTAGGCCAAATTTTTCAAATTCCAAATCCAGATGTGAAATCCTCTGCTTTTCAAACAAAGTAAATAACCAGCATATGATATTTTCTATTAGTTTTACAAACAAAAATTAATGTGAATGTTGATGTGACGATTCCTCTGACGAAAATAATAATAATAATCGGAGCTCCACATATGGATGAGTTTTCTGGGGTTTTTTTACATGCTTGCAATACGTATTTCTGGTATAATGCTGAGTCAATGCATCTTCAAAGCGGAAGTCCAACATACAAGCAGATAAAGTCAAGGTTTTTAACATAAGTAAACAAACCAGAAAACTCGTCCATACACTTCACTTCTTTTCCAGTTCACTCGATAACACTCTTTCAAAAATGAATATCAAATAACTCATATACAGAAAATTTATTTTTAAGCTAAAACATATTAAATACATTTTTTACTGAAATACTCTAAAAATTTGAAAGTTTTAGAATAGTGAGCCCCGAAAGCGAAACTCATAAACAGCCAATGAGATTGCAACTTGTGTGAGAGTGAGAGAAAAAAATTAAAATATATTAAAAAGAGCATCTTTCTTTCGTTTAGTTGGCTCCATGCCAGCCAGAGCTGTGTTGACTTTGAGTCCTTAGCCCGTCTAAGCTAAAGGAAGAAAGAGTTGCTTTTTCACTCCGGATTTTCTGCTCAGTGAACGGATTTCGGGAGGGGGGGGGCAGATTATTTTGCAGCTCAGACGTGCGTCTCTCTTCGTATGGATTCATTATTATGCCCTTTTTTCAATTTTTTTATTACTTTTTTGGATTTTCGTAAGTTATTGAACTCTGAGAGTGAAAAAGTAAGCATAAAAGATTCAAAACGAAAAATACAAGTTTAAAAAAATAATTTCAGGGTGTGCTGCAGCTATACAGCCCTAATGGACGAGCTGCCACTGGTCCGGAGCTTAAAAATGTTCGAATTTGCGCCAGTGAATACGGCGAGAGAGAAATTTGGTTGTAATGGGGAAAATTTGAAGTATTTGAAAACACTGACGTCATTCCATTTTATCCTATCCAGAATTCTACGAAAAATTAAAAAATGGTATGATTTTCCTGAATAAAATTCTCTCATCGGAAGAGTATATACCGAAAAAAAGGAAAACGAAAAAGGAGATGAGAAAATGGATGACTCTCCTTATCCAGGGCTCAGCTCCAATTGAAATTAAAAGTTTTTGTCAGTTTTGTTTATTTCTATTTTTCATTAATGTAATTTTGATTTACCGAATTGTATCTTCTTTGCATTATGTTGTCCCGATTTTTTTCACTTCCTCAAACTCTGTGCTGGCGTTATGAAAGAGGGTCATTGGTAGGCAGTTTTAAGAATTTTATACTACGACCCACCAAGACCCCCCCCCCCCGGGGGGTCCGGATTTCAGCTAAAAAAATTATGATAACCCTATGTAATAGTTAATATTACGGTTTGCCTTCCCGCGGGTGGCTGGTTTTGGCCTTTCCCAATGAGAGAAAAATTTCTTTTTAAACAGAAATGTTCTCTTAAGTATGTAAAGAAGTCCGAAATTCCGAAAGTGTTAACTGGATGTTTTTTTCTGTCTGAAGACTCATCTTTGTTTATCAGTGACAGCCCTCAGATAGAAAAAAACACGATGAATTTTTTTAAATTATCGTATAGAAAATATAAAAATTTACAGTATTTTAAGTTGATTAACGGTTAGTCGCTTGGCTTCAAACAGAAAAACAGGAATTTTATGTTCATTTCATATTAAGGTAAGAAGAGCATAAATATTACTTTCCACTAATCATACATATGAGCCCAGTATATTTAATCCAAGGCCACGGTATTATCCGTTAATTAATTCGAATTTAGACTGAAAAGAGATCGAATAATTCAATGCTCATAAGTATTGTCAAAATTAGACAGGTGCTCCATACAAATCTGAAATAAAATAGATGAGGCCCCTTTAATGACCTTAAAATGAAAGCGAACTTTGGCATTCCTAGTTTTCAACATTATTTGTTTTTTTATGCAGCAACTATATAGTCTGTTATTTACTTATTTTTTTAAACTTCATCATCTAAAAATCCAGAGAAGTCCTATCCTCACTCTAGTTTTCATAAACAATGATTAATAATTTTTATGTTGTTTGAAGCGGGGAGATATGGAAAAAATAATTTATTTGAATTATTTTCGTTATTAATTTATATATCAGCATAATTTGATAGTTTAAAAAATCATAAATATTTGTAGCCATTAAAATTCACTCAAATGCGTAACTTTTTTCCAATAATACTTTTCTTACAACCAGGAAAAACTGCTTTACAGACGATTTTGTTTTATAGTCATATTTCCTGCAATTTACTTTTAATCACCGATCTTTATTTAATTTCAAACGTACTAAACATCGTAAAGGACTTTAAAAACTTCATGATATAATACGCAAGTCAAAACCAAAAAACCCAAAATATACATTAAAAATTGCTTGCTTTGGAGAAATGAAAAGGATCAATTTCATATATTGATTATAGTTTGCTGAATATTTTCTTTAAACCGATAGTTAATCAAATATGAAATTTTAAATTATATCACAATTTTTTACATAATTAATTCGGCCTGATTGACGAGAAGAGTCATTTCAATAATTTTAAATCGTGTAAGTAATTTATTCAACTTTATTGAGAGTAGAAAAGTGATTTTAATTAATTAAATTTGTGCAAAATAAAAAGAAAAAATATGATAACTGAAATGTTTGTTGCAGTCACCGTTTTATGTTCTTTCTTCAGGCTTAAAATTTTTTTTTATAATGCATTTTTTTTAAAAAAAGAAAAAACTGATAAATTATTATACATTATGCAGTATTTGTGGTTCTGTAAATTAAAAACCTATACAGTTAACGATGTTGATAAAAGAAATTTGAGTACTTCATCATCAATTAAATTTTTATGCTTTTTAGGCTGATGGGGCTTTATTCTCAAATCGGATAAACTGTTGCGAAAATACATGCCACAACTAGATATGATGAAATTGTCCAGAGTACTAAAAAGAAATACTAGGTTTAAATAAAATATCAGAAAAGTACTGTTAAAAAAGAAAAAAATAACAATTAAAAAGGGAAATTATAATTAATACAAAACATTTCACTTAAAAAAAAAATTCGATTACACTTTGTCTCGTTATCGCATAAAAGTTAGTTCTACCAAGAAATGGGCAAAGGCAGATGGAAATTATAATATATCTGAGTCATAAGAGATGAGTTTTGCCCAGGACCCAGGTATTCATCGACTGCCAAGGACTCGATGTTTTACCCTGTGCTTATTTCATTCTTCTCTTTATGTACTTTAGCTGTAGGGATATAGTAATGAGAAAAGGTGTAAAGAAACGTAACACCACAATATGGTGTATTTGTATTGCAATATTCTATGGACGAATTTTCTGTTTTGTTTATTTGCATTATAGTGGGATTTTCGCCATAACCATCGGCTTCCGGTGGTAATGCTAAGTCAATGAGAATCACCAAAATTTCAACTCTCTGTTTAAAGATGTCAATTAACATCTTTAAACAGAGAGTTGATAATCAATTCTAATGTTATGACTTAAGGATACTTTGAAAATATTAAATTTTATTTTTTGGTGACTTTCTAAGGCTTGTTTGGCGGTTAAATTTTTAACCACACGATTTAGATAATTACAATCGCTCCGTTGCAGTCGTTTTAAGAGCATTTTCTTTAACCACTTAAAATAAAAAGCATTACACGAACTCAAAAACGCAGAATTCAACGCTTTGTGTACTAAAGAAAGAACTGATTCGAACGTGGCGCTTGATACAGTATCCAAATGGAGTATCCAATGGTTACTGGCAAATGACCTGTGAGTGCAAAATAAACAAACCTGAAAACTCGTCCATAAGCATCCAGTACTTTTTATTGCAGCGCCATCTGTTGACAGTATACAAAACTAAAAATATACACTTTATAGAAAATGTAATAAAAAGTAGTCTCTGTAAAATAAATAAAAAGAAATGACTATTTATTATTTTGATACTGTTTAAAAAACATTTTACATTCATTTAATAAAACTTTTTGAAAATTAATGCTGCGATTAAAATAGCATTTATTTAAAACATACATTTGAAAATAACAATAGCGAAAAAATTTTTTATTGGAAAAAAAAGTGATTATGCAGCTCTAGTCGAATAATGGAAGAGTTTTCTGCTTTGTTCGTTTATATTTAAGTGCCTGTATTACGTAATTCCGGTGTAATGCTAAGTCAATGGAATGTTCAAAGCGGAAGTCGAGCATGCAAACAGATGAAGTCAAGGTTGGGGTCTATTCTGGTACCCCCGGTTGGGTTGGGAGTTGGGTTGGGTTCCCTTGTTAACATTAGGGAACCAACCCAACCGGGGGTACCAGAATAATGTATTTAAACAAACCAAAAACCCGTCCATAGAACTGGTACTTTATAAGTCAAGAAATTCCTTCATTTGAGAGGAAACCAATGTCGCATGTCGTGTGAACTGTCAACAAAAGCTTCAAAACATTCTCCTTGAAGCCTCTAAAATACACCATAAAGTTGTTTTGACTTGATTGCAGATTATAAACTTTTTCAGACTTATAATGGATTGATCACTATAAATGAAAAATTACCTGCATTTATAAAAGAAAATATTATATCGTGTATATTACTTTTGTCACAATAGAAACGTGTTTAGAAAGAATGCGTGATGAATTAATCAGGTTGCGTTTCATGTTTTTGATATCGCATCTTCTCTTTTTGCTGATGATTCTAATTTTTAAAAAGGTACGATATAATATGTGTAAAATGATATGTTTGTAATAAATTAATATGTTGTTCAGATCTGCCCGTAATAATTTAATGTGTTAGTAACTGTTATCCCTTTTAATTTTCAATTTTTGTTGAAAAATGAGTTTATAACAGTAATCCACGCAGATTATTTTACTTATACATCTGAAATTATAATCCTTTCTTATTTTGAGGTCATCTTAGTAGTTTTTGATTATTCTTTGGTGGTTATAACTTTCACAGCAAGCTGATGTGTTAGTTTGTGTATCTCTTTCTTTTGGCTCCATGGGTTTTATAGGGTGTGTTCAATCTTGTATTATGTGTGGAATATTGTATGGAGTATTGGGGACCTCACAAGAAAATATTTAAATAAAAGAAATAAGATTTGAATAATAATTGAAGATTTGAACGTTTTATCCACTAAAATTTAGCACATTTATTCTTTATTTTCAGTATAGTTAAGCATCATTTTTTTGAAGCTTTCAATAACTGAGTTTAGTTTAATTCTTTAGTCTAAAAAACCAATATACTAGAAACTCCTAACTATATACTTTTTCTCTCCATTTTTCTATTCCAAACTTTTCTTTGTAACTAGTAGATTCACTGTTATTAATGTATTTTTTGCATTTGTTAGTATATGGAGAATGTGAAGTAAAATATTAAATTTGAGGTGGGGAGTAAATCAGCATAACTTTTTTTTTTTTAATTCTTTAATTTTTTTGTTAAAAATGCTAACCAAATATAACATCTTTTACAAAAAAAAAATCCTTAATTTAATATGCAAAACTAAGTTTATAAATTGATAAAGATTATCTGTTATCAATCTTTTAACTTGATTATAATTTGTTTATTATTGTGCAAGAAAAACTAAAATAAAATTTTAACATGCACTATATGAATTTTTTACAATTTTCTGCCCGTATAATGAAAATTTGGATGGAATGTAGCTTAAGCTACTGCTTGGTGACAAAAAATTTTCTGAACGATTAAAGCACCATTATGTCAATATGGTTACCTAAACAAACAAGCTGAATAGATTGCTTCTCCTCAGCTTCATTATTGACATTATAGCTGATGTTTTTTGCTGTTTAATTCACTTTGTTGTAGGAGCAAATCTACTAGGACCATTCATTTATATCATTTTGGAGTCTTATAATCACTCTTCTAGATCTTGTCATTCTGGACATATTTACCTCTATATTACTTTGCTGCATTCCTTTATCTTTAGATTCTTCCGTCACTGATGGCTCTTCTTCTTGTCTTACATTTTATGTTGTGTCTTCATTAAATTCCTCTCTTCTCTTAAGTTGTTACCATCATCATTGCTACTTGCTTGCTTCAGCCAGTTTCTATTCCTACGAATTGTCGTGCTTTCTGTATTTATGTTATATGATCTTGAATTGTGTACTTCTACAACTGTTCCTCTCTTCCACTTGTCATTCTCTTTTGATGTTGTTGGTACCCATACAAAAACTTCTTTACTAATTTCTAATTCAGGTAGTTGTTTTGAATGTCTGTCATAATATTTCTTAGCTTCTTTCCTTCACAAATTTATTTGCGCTGAAACAAAAGGCCATACTTGTGGTCTTAGTATCTTGTCACTGGTTGGTAAAAGTGATCTAGTTCTTCGAGACATCAGTCTTTGAACAGGACTAGAATTATTGTTAACAGGTGGAGTATTTCGTCAATTTAAGATACTGAGCCATATGTCAACTTTATCTTGAATGGATTTTTTGATAATATTCTTTACAATCATCACTGCAGATTCAGCTTTGAAAAAATTCCAATTCTTAATAACATTTCCAGTCAGCTTCATTGCTTCTGGAGGTGGAATTCCATGTACATTCATACTCGAAAGTTAGGCTTAACTTTAAGGATTTTCAAAACAGATATCACTTTTAAAATAACTCTACTTATCTCCTCTGTATGAGATTTCTTTAAAAATATATTGCTGACACCATGTTTGATATACTACTCATCAATGTGTGAGAAGTTATTAATATAAATGAATAGAATAGAATATTAACCAAAACATTTATTATCAGCTGTTTACAAATTCTCCATATCGTAATGTTGCCAATCATTATAATCATAGATTTTATAAATAGGCTGTTGGCCACTTAATATAATTATTTCCATAAACATAATTATTTCCATGTGGCATAAAGACTGTGGTTAGCCAAGCCTTAGGATTTTTTTGGGTTAAAAAGTCTGTTCAGTGACTATTTCAAATGCTGCAAGCATCGTGTGTACAGTTTACCCTATTTCATTTGTATAGTTTTAAAAAAAAGATTCCTTAATTTCACTACACTAGTGAAAGTATTATATTTATGTGGCTAAGAAAACTCTAGGATATTTTTTTCAAGTTAAATCTCCCATTTAAGATTTTATAAGCCTGATTTTTTGTTTAAGAACTAGATATCAACCATCTAGCTCACAGTCTTGGAAGAAAAGAATGGCAACTTGGAAATTTTCAAAATTGCACGAAGATGTGGCATAAAGTACATTTTCATGAAAAATTATTCTTAAAGTGATATTGAAGCCTGCCTTTTCACTTGACTGAAAAATAAAGGGTTTTCAGTACACAGATCTGCAAGTCTGTGTTATATTTCTTATTATAAGGGGGAAGGGGCAGGCAAAATGCTATTGTTATTGTTTTCATTTTAAAAGGTATTGTAAGCCAAGAAAAAATTAATAATATTAAAATAAAATCAGTTGTTTTGATAACATGGTAATGCTTCTGATAACTTCTGAATTTCTGAACATTAAAACAAAAGTGATATTGGTATACATGAGGTAGGTATATACATTATTATAGGTTTTTTTTTTTTTTGAAATGCTTGAAGTAGGTTGTTAAATGTTCAGAAAAATTTGAATGTGTTTTTAGAGCTATATTGAATGTTGTTTTCAATGGAAAGTGAAGTTTACATATTGTTTCTCTAAGTTTGATATGCATTAAATAAGGAATGCTTGCAGGCAAATTGATGAGAAATATACATGCAATTAATGGGGAATACAGTAAAAGCTTAACTAACCGGCATGCTCGGGAAACTCCGATTTCCGGATACCTGAAAATTCCGGATAGTTGAGTGTGATGGGAAAAATGGGTGGGGGTGGGGGGGGTAGATTGTAGCCTTTTTTTAAAGATTTTTTCGGCCAAATAATTTGTTTTTGTCATTTTGAAATGTGCATTAAATATAATTTGTAAGAATACTTCTGTATCTTCCATAACATTGTATTTACAAAATATATTATGAAGATTTTAATTTAACATTGATGATTTAAAAAAAATATGATCTGTAGCCGAATTTTTACTGTAAATATATAGATTGTAAAAATATAAACATATAAAAATAGCCGACGAAACTGAAAAATATTCTACTCAGAAAGCATAATAAAACTCTTTTAAGTGATCATAAACAAATCCCAGATTGAATATCAAAACTAATTATCTTTTAGAAGATCACAAAGGTTATTGCACAATACGCGCAACTCCAATTCTCCCGCATGTGATATTACGTAATCAAAATCAACATCTGCCGGTATTTGGAGGGTAAATAAATAAAGGAAAAGAAAGAGACTTAACTAATCTGGAGTAACCCCCTCCCCATGAGCTTTTTTTTATATATACCGATTCTGTTCCTTTACCTTTTTTTTTTTAAGGTTGTTGATTTTGTTTTTAGGTCTTGTTTTTCGGCAAAAGGTGAGGATCTTTATTATTTTTTTTTTTTTTGTTCTCACTTTTGCTTTTGAACCCCCATAAAGCAAGTCTGTGTACATCACAGTACTGTATATTGCTTTTTTTTCCTTCTACACCCTTCCGTGCGGAGCAAGCGTTGCATTCCAGAAATAAATTGTCCGCTTGAATGAAATGGGACGCACGCGTGTACTAAATTTTGGTGCGCAGTTGTAAAACTTTTATAAAAACTCATTTTCTGGTTAGTTGAGCTTTCCGGATACTTGAATGCCGGATAATCGAGAGTTTACTGTACATTTCTGGCTGATTAAAATATTAATTATGTAATGTATTCAGTTTCCTTTTATATGAATAGCTTCCTTTTATATGAAATATATTGTTGCATGCGAATTACAAAAACAGCTAATTAGTCTCAGAAATATTTAGAGTAAGCATTTCTTTTTTAAAGGAATGGAGTATCCTTCTAAAATTATCATTAATTGCCATATTTTTGTACTTCAAGAAATATGATTTTGAGTATTTCTTCTAGTACAAAAAAGAACAGTTGAAGTCTTTTCCTTTCTTTCTATAATTTTAATATATTTTAAGAGAAATTAAAATTTTCTTTAAAGTTAGAAACTATTTGAAAATATGGAACTTACAAAATTCTAAGTTCCTTCTGTCCCAAAATTCTTTATTTCTGTGAAAAAAGAAAAAAAATTACAAAACCTTATAGTAGTAAACAAGTCTCTTACTAATTTCTTGTTTATAACATTATCATAGCTTCTTAAATCTCTTTCCATTCTAAGTCTCTACCATAATGTATTTTGGTTCTGTAACATGCATAAGGATAAGTATGAAGTATTGATATTAACAAGTATTTTTTTAATAATATTTCTGTCTTGGAAGCAAATTATCATCTCAGGCCTAAAAAGTGCACTCTGATCCCATTATGTTTTTATGAATATTCTATTGTAATGATCCTTTACTCATTAGAAAATAATCTTTATCTAGGAAGTTATAGCTGAGAAAAATGTTCCAATATTTTTTAATGTTAAAGATGGTGAATTACAAGCTCAATATGTACAAGATGATCTTCATCAGATAGTTAACAGGTATTTGATAATTATTCTTAAGTTTTTTTATTCAGGCTGTTATGTAGTCAAATGATTTCATATCTTTATTTATAAATGTGCCACTACTTTTTCTACTACTCATATAGCCAGAAACTTGAAATTTTAAAAATTGTTCTTCCATTTATGCTTAGAGAAAGATAGCATCTGGCAACCCTGAAAGAATTTATAACACATTCAATTTCAAAGCAGTGATCTCATAACAACATAGGATATATATAAATATCTGTTCAGTTCAATTTTTCTTTCCCTATCATTTTTAACCCTCTTGCATTGAGCGAGGTGGTCTAGAAATTTTGCCTTAACCTAGATGAAAGCCACACTGAGGCAGTTGCCTTCTTTGAGGGGAGGTTCGGGTTCGGAGTTAAGCACGGAAGGGGGTTCAATTATCCTTTCCCATTTGCGTGCACCTTAAGGGAAGGTTATAGCAGAGGGTAGCGGGATGGAATAAATGATCACCCAGATTTGGAAAGTCCAATTCAAGTCACATCCTCCCAAAAAGTCCCTATGTTAAAGGAGCTAGGAGAAAAAATGTTGCCTCAGGATTAAAGAGTTAAGTTAGCTTACTGTGTACGTGTAGTTACAAAAAAAAAATTGCAACTTAAGTTTCTGTTTTTTTATCATACTATTTTTTTATTAGGGTCTAGGGAAGCCATACTCCTACTGAGATTTCAAAATCCATCGCATATCTTGAAGGCTTAATTTTTACGATAAGATGTAATCATTCCCAATACTTATAAATGTTTTTTATATTTTTGTTCCTATGTATTTTTTCTGCATATTTTTATCACACAGTGAATTTCCTTGGTCCTGAAGTTTTTGCTTTGTGCGTTTTATTACTGGGAACAATACTTATCATAAATTATGATCTGGGCCATTGTAGCTTGGTAGCACAATTTCAGCTTTGGTTCCAAAGTGTCGCAAGACCTAATCCCACCAAAGATCCACCATATGTGCTGCTCTGGTACACATTAAATCCTTTGGGGCCAAATGTTCTCCCACTTGTATGGTGTGGAAGTTTAGAGAAGGGGTGCTGGCTCAGATGTTGTCCTCATCACTAGACCATGACTCAAAATTACAAGGTCTGTTTCAAAATAGCCCTCTGGTGACTACAAAACAGGTTGTTAATTGAACTAAAATTAAAACTAATAATAAGTTATGGCCTAAAATATCAGTGTTTCTAAACTTCTATCATCCATTATAGTCAGCATTGCTGATTTGTGTTAATTCTCTTTAAACCGTTGTAAAAGAATGATTATCTTATTTATCTCTTGAATAATTATTTATGATGCATTATGCATCTTTTAAGGCTTTTATTAGCTATTTGGAGAAAGCTTCTACATCCAAATTATAGAGGAATAAAATAATCCATTTAAGGGATTAAATTAGATTTTCTATGAATTATGAAAGAAAAAGTTATTTTTTCAGTATTGATTTCTGTAATACAAAATGAAATGTAAACTTATATACTTAATAACTTGACAATATGAAGTTGATACTGATTTTGCAATTTAAGCAGAATCAAATATTATCAAATGCATTATTAAAGTACCATTGTAATTCTTTATCATATTCAGTACTCCAATAAAAAAAACCTGTTTTTTTTTTCAAATATGAATTATCTTGAATTTTGAGAGTGTTCCAATGATTTTTTTTTTCTAATCTACTTGTTCGTTTTTATATTTTTTAAATATTTAAGTGGATGCTATAAATATTAAATATGTCACAAATTTTTAAAGATTTTGTCTTTATTTTTGCCTTATTTGTTACTCTATTGGTAAAGTTTACAATAATCTAACTAATGAAATACAGGAAATACGGCTACATCTGTTAAGGTTTGACACTGCCTTTATTATTTACATCCAGCCTTTAAAATGAATTATTTTAATGCTACAAATGCACGTTATCTGCAGGAAAAGTTTAAAACAAGATAGAGGAAAATATTATTTAAAAAATTCATCCTCATATGCTCTAAGTGAAAAGAAGAACCTGCAGTTGCTTCTTCAGTGTATTTATTGATGTTAAAAAGTAGATTAAAAGGAAGTAGTATCATTTAGCAATGGATTCGGAAACCCTCCATGCTTTTGCGCATGTGCCAGGTGGAGTTATTTTCATAAAAATAGGGAGAAAATGAAGAATGGAAGGTTGATGTTTACATTTTACTGAGCTTGATCTAACAAAGAACTCCAGAAATGCACCCATATAACTTATTGCCCGACACCCCTTTCCGGTATAAAATCATCCGAAAGTTGTAGTCTCAGAATCCATTGCTGAACAGTATGATCAATGATCTGAATCCTTCTTTAAGCATAATTTCTTTCTTTCTTTTTTTTATATTTTTTTGCTGCAAAATGTTTATGGCAAATACTTTTTTTTTTCATCTTTTATGAGATGTCTCTAATGTTAAATCTGAAACTTAATAAACCAAGTCTTTCACTGGTGCTATAATGTTTTAATTCTGTTGCTCAGAATGCTTTTAAAAATTTAGTTATAAAACCATTACTGTATTATATATGTATATTATGTGTAAATGCAGGTCCATTCTTAATAAATCCTTATGTCCTGCAAATTTTTTCATTCTATGACTGTAAACTAAATTATGTACTTTACTATGAATGAATATGTGAGATATTCTAAGCAGCATTTAAAAATATCAATTAGGTTCTTGTAGAACTTTCTTTACATCATTTACTAATTAATGAATGTGATGTTTTCTTTCAGTCTTAATTTTATTATTTTTTGCCCACAGATATACAATTGTTTTTAGTGTAAGCACTACATTGCTTGTAGTGGAGTTTTTATCATTCATTGCAGGTGTTTCAATGTTTACAAAATGGCAAAATCAAGTGTGTATCCTTTAGTAAATATCCAACGATAAATATTTTTCTCTATATTTTATTCATGTTTAAGCATATTTATTATTGTTTTTTCTTGTAAAAGGCACCCCTAAAGTGAGTTTTCAAAAATTATCATTTGAAAATAGTTTCCTACTTATTAAAGTAATACTAATTGCTCCTAAATATTGAATACTACTGACATGCATTAATGAAAATTTTGAGAAAACAAAGTGCTTATTTTTAATTTTATTGACACTGTCATATTTATTTTTGATGTTTTGTTCTAATTTCTATTTCATTTGTGGTGAATGTATGCTGCACATGTTTAATGCAAAATGAATGACTTAAAATTGATTTTCCTTAATTCTGCACAGCTATAATCTGTCATCTCATAGGAACATGTGTCTTGTGTTTCCTTTTATATGTTAAATGGAATGAAGGATTATTTTATGCATCATTTTTATTGTGTGCAGTGCTACCTTTTATTACTGAAGCATTTCCAGTTGCAAATTATCTGTTGGTCAAAGTATGATACTTGAAAAAAAATCTGCAAAAAACAAATGTTACTTTTTGTATGATGGTATATAAACCAAAATGTTACAGTTCTTCCATAAATCGCCTTGTACAAAGCCAAAATTTGGTGTTATCTCACCTCAAAATCTTTGCTCACTTAGCAATATATAAAGCAATATATATATAAAACAGTCAAAAACCAATCACAGGGATCAAAGACTTACAAAATGAACCAGAGCATAAAATAGTTTTGTATATTTTTTCTTTCATTTATGATATATATTAACACTGGAGAGGTCTTGCCTCTGAAAGTTCAATCGTAAATCACATGGTGTCTGACTGACACTACCATATTTTCTCATTAATAATTGTACATATTTTAGTCTTTTTTTTTAATAATATCCTTCTTGTTTTATATTTTTTATTGCAACCTCTCCAGGGTTAACTAAGTTTTATTAATTTAAATGCACTTTTAAAAAATTCCTTTCCTAAAGCAAAAAAATATACTTTTTTTTTTTTTTACTTTTCCTTCTTACTGTTTCAGAAATGAAATCAAAGAAGATGTTTTTCTAGTCATTGTATCTGTTTGTGTAAAAGAGGAGTACATGTGAATATTTTTTAAATCATTGTTTGTATAATCAATCATTACTTTTGTATATTCAATTCAAAAATTGTGCTTCATCATTTATGTTGAAATAGTCCTAGATGGAGTAAAAAAAATTTAATAAATTATATTTGTAATTTTTTTCTTTTGTCTTTTTAGGATAATTTATATTATACACTATTACTCCTAGTTTAATCCTTAGTTTAAAAGTAAATTAGTAAAAGATCAAAATGTATTCATTTAAAAAAAAGATTTACTCAATCTGTCCTAATTGAGTGTGTAAAATCACTTAAAACTGCAGTAAGGAAAGTGTACATTTAAAAAAAGTGAATTTTATGTATGTTTACTCTATACATAAAATTATGTTAAATTTAAATTATTGAAATGTATTATGTATACAGCTATTTTTAAAAGTTGAAATGGATATCATCATATATAGTTAAAAGAAATTGTTGTAATTGGCAACAGATTTCTTTCTCATATTTATCGTGAACTATAAAATGCAAGTATAAATTCTTTGAAATTTAGTTCTACTTATAACATCTGGAAACAAAGTGGAGGAAGGGGATACTAAGGGTTGCAATCCCCTACATACAAAAATTATATTTTATTTATTATTATTTTGATTTGATTTTCACCCAGAATTGTAATGTTTCTTATCATGCATTTACACAGTACAGTTTTTGATAATTTAAAAATCTCGACTTGAAAGAATTTTCTTTCTGCAGTCTGAATATTTTAAAGAATAAGGATATTTTGTGGCTTCCGTATCTTATAGGCTACAAGGCAGAGTGCCACAAATCTTGCACTATTTGATAGGGTTTTCTTTGAAATTGTTTTTTAAAGTTCCCAACTGTATACTTCTTCCAACTTGTATCATTGAATTTTGTCTACATTCAAAATTACAACTAATTTTGAATTTAAACAAAATTCCTAGACTTTCATAATAATATCTATAGTTATAATCTTCACCCAATTGGGAGAATTTTTGTCATGTTTTGGCAAATCTTATCTCCATTAGATATTATAAACATTGGTGCATCAATTTATCATTTGGAAATTTTTGTAAAATTCTTCTCCAAGCATAGGAAACAAGGGTGGCTTGTGTGTAGGTGGAACTGCAGCACTCCCAACTTTTTTCAGCAAATGCATTTAATCACTAATTTATTTAATTTTGCACATAATATTTAAATTCATCAACTATTTAGTGTGATTTTCTTTTCTATCTTCAAGGGAATAACTGAAACAGAAAACTTTAGATTGTTTCTCTATCTGAAGATTGTGCCTCTCTTTGTAGAGTAGGAAAAACAAAAACAAAAAAACTCGCTCAGTTTTTTAAGTTGAAAAGTAATGCTGAAGAGTCCACTTCCATAAATATTAGAAATTGTGGTTTAAACATTTATCCACAGTGGAAAAATATTTTTACTACCCTGAAACTGAAAAATAAATAAGAAAATTATGGATAATTAGTGATAAATTAAAAGTTAATTTAAAAGTTTTTTAGTGTAGTTAAATTTGAATGAAATTTCTTGTTACTCTTGTTTCTTGAAATTTCTTACTTACAAATGTTGATGAATCTTTCAAAATTTCCGTGATCCATAATATCGGTCTGTATGATCCCACAATATCTTTGGGATCATGACTCATAGTTTAAGAAACCCTAGGTTAGAATAAAATCTGTAGCTTCAAGAAACGCAAATTCTACAAGAATATTAATAAATTATTCCAGTTTTAACATATTACAGAACGCCTGTAAATAGTTGTAATAGTTCTCATCTTCGCAATTCCTGTTACTTAATTTTTCTCTTCTTACTCTTCTTTTGAACTTTGAAAAGAATCGAATATATTCTGAGGTTCACTGTGATTTGAGGTAGGTTACATGCAGTTGCAATGATTTCAATGAATAAAACGTTTTTCAATAGTCATATGAACATCAAGCTATAAGTTTTTGATCTTTTTGCTGGAAACAGAGCATCAAAAGTAGATTTTATATTCAAGTAATTTTTAATAATTCTAAATATAGCATTTGATTCTTTATGATGCTAATAGGTAGCATGCTTTATTTTTATTTATGCCATAAAAAATTTTCTTGTAAATTGGTAAGAAAATAATTCCCCAAATAAATATTTATTTTCACATTACACTATTTAACCCCTATTTCTACTGTTCAGCTGCAGTTGTGTGAATCTGTATAAATGCAGTAAGGAATGCAAGACAAGTTATTGAAAAATTGATTGCAGGTTTAAATTTTTTATTAAAACTAATTAATTAAAATGCTTAGCTATTTCAAGTAAAAAAATGTAATAAATTATTATCTAAGTATTAAACTACTTAAAATTAATTTTAAAAAGGGCAAAATTGTAAGTGGTATAAATATGCATCATCTTTGGAGTGAAGGATTAAAAGTTTGAGCTGTCTTACAATTATATCATTTGAGCTACCAGTAATTTGAAGCCACTTTGATAGGCGAAATTTAAAATTCCACCAATTAATATTACCAGAAAATACTCAACCAAAAGCAGGCTGCAAAATTATCTACAAAGACTTTGACAAAAATCTAGAGATCCAACCTTAATTGGCCAACTCCATAGAGTAAGCAATAAGCCAGCAAGAGACATACATGAGTGGTCAGAGTTATTTCAATCACAGTGTGGAGGTAGTTTCACCTGAGACAAACAAACTGTGGAGAAAATCCTCCCAACTCAAAAGACCTTATCCCCTTGCAAAGTATTTATGGAAATATAGTATTGGCTCCTGTATAAAAGGTGGGTGTCTGAGCCGTAGGTTTCAATTTGAACCTATTGCCAAATCACAATTTTGAAAATCATAATATTTTTTAATTCATTAGCATTAAAGTAAATAACCTCATTTAAAAACCAAATGTCTTGAATTTGGGACGAGTCTAAACTTCTGAAACCTAAGTTTATTGAGAAACTAAACCAGAAAAGTCGTCTGGTGTAGTCTTTCAAATATTTACCTACTACATTGGTGTGCAAATATTTAGCACCATTCGTAAAATGCGAAAAATTTATAGTTAATACAGATACAATGGTTAAAAATCAATTATGGAGAATCGTGTAACATACAATGTGGCAACTCGCATTTTACAATGGAGATTCGGTCACGACGGCATTTAGGCTACTAACTACAAATTGATGAAGACGAAAAGGATTTCTCCTTACCTCGTTTCACGGAAAACTGATTGTGATTTGAAACTTTCATCTATAGTTTTATGCGCTGTTACCAATACTTGCGTACATTTTCGTAAAAATAGTATGTATATTCGGGAAGATATAAAGTTTTTTTTTAAAAAATCCTGAATTTTTTTTCACATGTTTTTTGCTTATAACGTGCAGGGTTTTCAACAAAATTATACGAAACTTATAAAATACATGACAATATGCCAGCAAAATATATTAAAATTTGAAGTAAATACTTTGAATATTCCAGGAAATATGAATATTTATTTTAAATAATTTTTATCTGCGCTTGTGCGAAACTTAGCATCATTTTTTTCTTTCCTAACGTCGAAGCCGGATACATAGGGCAACTTATATAAAAATTCCAGTCGAATACCATTAAGATTTATTAAGATATCGGCATTATGGCGACCAAATTTGACTCTAAGAAAAAAAAAGAATCGTCGAGTAGTTTTATTGAATTATATAAATGTTGAATATGCGGAATACCCATGCATACTTAGAAATAAAATACATAATTTAAATTTCAGTTCGGTTACTATTCAAAGATTCTAGTTTAAATAATATAAAATTTTTGAAAAACCCCTCAACATTTAGCGTCTCTTAGAGAGCGACTTAAATTCCGCTCGCTACAATGTAATATCTTTTTTAATCTTAGCGGTATCCAACCCTTTTTTTTTTGAAAATTTCGCTAGGATGTAGTACAAGTGATGCGCTCTGTAAAAACCGAGGGGGAAAAAACCCTGCATGAAAACGTTATTTTGAACGAAAAAAGACTTTATGTTCAAAATGGAATTTCAGCAGCGTTTTCAGTTAAACTAAAAAAACTCAAATGAACTATTCAATTTTGCTTCAGTATTAAAAGAATCTGCAAATGGTGCAGCGCCGCTTTTGACTAAAAATTTAAATGTTTATTTTCTTTTTGTTTCTTTCCTTTTTATTTGTTTATTTATTTAGGTTTTCACAGAGCGCATCTTTTGTACTACATGCTAGTGAATTTTTGTTTTGTTTGGAGCCGTAGAACCTACTTAGGGCCTTTTGAATAGCCGAACTTTAATTATAACAACCCTGTACATCTAACAAAGAAGAATTCCACATGCTCCAAGTTTCATATTTAATAATAGTTTATTTATTATGTAAATTTATATCGTACAGGAAACATTCAAATTTGAGATAGTGCAGAGTCCGTAAGTTGCATCATTACATCAAATTCTTTCTTGTTCCATTACAATATGTATTGTATTTAAAGATCTTCACTCTTTAAAAGACTTAATACCTGGAATTGAATTTATTTCTTTACCATAGGTAATAATAACATCTCCATGCTTAATAAATGCCTTATAAATATAAACAGAATTTACTGAGAAGTTGAATTAATTTTATTTGACAGGCTTATCAAAAATTCAAACTAAATGGATTTAAAATTATCATTCACTATCTTTTCATTGGCTTTTTTCAGTTTCTGCATAGTTTTAAGCAGACAGAAGCTTTGATTGATTATTCATTCTGCTTAATTCAATTGTGAGTTAAGCATGTCAAAGGCTATCATCGACCAAATAAACAAAGTTTACATAAGTATTCAGTTATAGAAGCATAGGTATATTTTGAAAAGTACACTATGTAAAAAGAACAAGTAGGGTCAGTTGGTGTCATTGGGGACGAATTTTGCAGACTATGTCATTTTTTCCTCTTTAAAAAGATTGTATGGGATGGAGGAGAAGTCTATATTTTTTGTGAGTGCATAAACATATTCTGAAAGGCTCATTAAACAATGCGTCCTTTCAAAAATAATTTATTAATTAATCAACCTTACTTTTAAGAGTGTTCTTATTTTATCCCGGAGACTACGGAGTAATTGGGAACACGTATTTCGATTTCTGATCGCAGTAACGACTTGATTTGAAGAGAATATATTTGAAATTATTAGAAACTAGTGTATATTGCCTCAAAATGCATTTATCTGTCTTCTCCCTATTATCACAAATTTTTTAATGCTTTTCAGCAAAAATGCCTTCTATTTCATGGAATATCGCATCTAATCTTTTAAAACTATTTACTACTTTCAATTTAGTGTAATTTGTAATCATTCTAACTCAAATTTTGTCGGTAAAATTTGGGAAATGAATTTTTATACACTGAAATAACTGAATATAATGGCACATTAGATGGAAATAGATAAGACTTAAAAATTACACAAAAAATTAGTAGAAACAAATAGTTCAATTTAGTAGTAGAAAGTAGATTTTCCACTTGAAACCGAACGTTCTATTCACTATTCTACTAATTTTTCTTTGACATTTACATTACCTGAAAACCAAATAATTCTTTCCTACTATCTACTTCAGAGATACGTTACTGTTAATATAGCTTTTACGTCTATTTAACTGCCTTTCGGAAATGGCAAACTGGTGGTTCTCAAACCTGTCGTATCATATTCACCACCGTCAACTTCCTTCATACCGCAGACGTACGAATAATGCGCCTTTATTCTGGCACCGCCAACTTTATCTATCAAAACAAATATATTTGTTTAAAAATCAACCATAGATGATTACAGATAAATTACTTCCGCAGCCTCCGTGTCTTGTTGAAAAGAGTCAAAATCCTCATCTTCAGATTCCTCCATCAGTATCACGTTTTGTTTTTTCTCGTCATCAGTTTTTTGTTTTCTTCCATACTTGAAGTCAAACGGCTTTATATCATTATTTACAAAGAACTTTCATACGTAAAAAAGTAATATGTATGTGAATCACCTGGTAAATTGTTTTAAGATCTCGGTTGTTAATTTGACATATAATAGTGAGCTTTACATAGGGACAGAACGCAGCTACGTTTCTAGATTTAAAATTGCTTTCTATCAAATAATAAATTATTCCAAATATATAAAAAAATATGTAGTTTTTTTTTTATTACTTTAGAGCCTGTTCCCAATTATCCAGTAGTAAAAATTGTAAAGGGTAATTAAGAACACTAAACTGTTTTTCAAGATGAAAATCCAAAAACGAAAATTGAAGTTTCTTCGTAATCCTTATATCTTACAGATCTCAGAAATATATTAATTAGAAACTTGATTGCATATTACCGGCGTAGAGAACGAAAAATGAAACTTAAGAAATTTTGATTTCACTTTTTTTGAATAAGGTTGCAATAAAGGTAACGAACGTTACAAAATAACATTGAAAAAAGTAGGAAAGTCAGGGGCGGCGCTAGTGGGGGCAATTGCCCCCCCTTCGGCAAGAAATTAAGACTTTCGTCGGCAAAAATATTTGCGATTTCGGGCGATGTTGAGAGCAGGATATCAAGGAATCTAATAACGGTGAAAAACTCTGTAGTACTCTGCTAAAGTCCTTACACCCTTTCGGGTAGGCCGGACCGTTGTGCATTTAAAAAAAAATCCCATCTTAAAGTTATTATGTAGTAAACGGTCGAGATAAGCGATTTGTGTCCGAATTTGAGGACTGATTAACGGTTAGGTCAACAGAATGACCGACATCCTTTTCAGTTGTCTTTCATTCGGCCTGTAGTTCACACCACATTTGACAGAAAAACCGACAAGGCGACAAGTGAATCAAATGGCGCATTTTGCCGACTGTTTTCGGTCAGTCTGCTAAGAGATCAACAAGACGGGTGAAAATTTGTATGTTTTGTTACTTGCATCGAAAGTTTCGATCACTTGTTGATGTAATTATTAAGGAAGACGAAAGTATATTTATTATACAAGAGTGTGACGATACATAGCAGTCACTCCTCTCAACCACCATTTTTGTTAGGCTCATAGATATAATGTTAAAATAACCTCTATTAACGGCCACTCAAACCCCTCTGAGCGGTCGGGTTGGTCGCCCGTTCAACTTCAATAAAATACATTCCTTTCGTCTCTCCGACCGTGCACGCACATTTTATTAAGAGAAAATGAAGGAAAGAAAGAACAAGAAATTCGTACACTCAAAAAACAACACCGGAAATCAGATAGAAATTGATCATTCCTTTCCCAATGTGAAGAGAAAAGTGAATTTCGGACTCTACTTGGTTTGGGCATTAAAGAGTTCATTTCTGCCTTTCAGGAGCCGATTCGAACTCTGACAACAAATCTGCAGCGAATGAAATTTTCAGCTCAACGACTTTAGAAAAATTGACGATATCATTGCCTTTCCTCAACAACTACCGACGAAATAACTAGGGATATATTTTTACAATTTAAAAAAATTGAAAAGGTTACCTCCGAAAGAGCTGAAAGACCCAAGCAGCCACAAATTTTATCCTTTTTCTAAAAAAATGAGAGAGAGAGAGAAATTTTTGGATAAAGTACTTTTTTTCTTTGGATAATTTTTAAAATTAGCTTTATCAGAAATGACTAATTAGGGCTTATTTAAAAAGTATTTTGTACACCCACTCCCAAGCATAATACTCTTTTAGAGAGGCCAATTTTCCTCGGAACGGTGGGTGACTATCGTAGAGAGGTTTCGGTGTATTATATACTAGCCACCCTCTTCGACTAGCTTATTCGTCGGTAATATAAATTCAACTGGATCTCATATGCGTAATTTGATATTCATGGTTCCCTTAAAAAAGTAATTTAAAACTTCAAATTACGATAAACATTTAACCCTTGTTCTTTTAGTATGTGTCATCTAACGCCTAATTTCACGTCGTCGACACCTTTCTTATTCCTTATGCAAAATATACATTTGATTTCAGTATGAAAATGGCTCGACACATTTTACGTCTTGCAGCATGCTAGCTGGATTAAAACATGCCGATAGAAAGAATTAAAACACAGCAACCATAATCATTGAGCTCATAGGCGGCTGGTGCACCAAAAAAGTGGGGGGTCAAAAGAGATGTGAGTGTGTGGGTGGGGCGCCCCTAAAGCTGATTTTTTTTTTTGTAAAATGGACTATATTATTGGATTTTAACGTCATTATTGATTAAATGACCTTCTCTAAAAAATTCGGGACACGACCTCAAAAATCGGAACGGATGGCCACCGTAGAGTCCCTCCTTCCAATTCAAAGTTCCATTTCAATTCTCATGAAATAATAACATGAGAAAAATATAAAACGCTTACCTATTAAGTCAATTCTTCTTTCTTTAAACTCGTGAATCGATCAATAATGTCGTCACAAAACGGCGTACTCCCAAACACAGAGAAAGCAGGTCAGTTATAAATTTATTTTTTTGATATTATGTTATACAATATACATCCGTATTATAAATTGGAAGCAAGACAGCCTGCGATTTTTGTTTTTCGCAAATTGTTCTATTACCTTAGTAAAGTCAATATCTACAGTATTTTCGATCTTCAAAACAGCAAGTGCAGAAAGCCTCTCTTGACACATACTATTTCTAAGGTATGATTTTAAAGATCTTAAGCATGAAAAACTTCTCGCACATGATGCAGTTGAGACAGGTATCACAAGGAGAATTTGGATTAGTTTTGTCAAGTATGGAAATATGTATATCACAGAGTTCCTTTTCAACAAGAAAATTGCATCTTTTCCTCAGTTCTGTTATCTCCGTGGATATTTCTGGCAAAGAGTCGATGTATTTTTTGTACATTTTCTAAAAAATTTGTGTCTCACCCCTTTATTTTTTTCCATATCAAGATCATATGTTTCAGAGACTTTCTGAACTGTGTGTGTGTGTGTGATGCAATTTTTATGATCTTTGATGGATTGGAACATGTTACATCTTTTAGAGATCGAAAAATATCCAGCTCATTTTCTTTGAACCTTTCGTCTATTGTGTTTAAAGCAGCATCTATAACTGGAAAAGCAATTTACGTTTAATAGAACGATTTAACACTTTGTGGCATGCTGAAGGAACTGCCGCCTATTTCCGAAGACACCTTTCTAGAGCGTGGAAGTTTCGGAGAAGTTAACGATTTTGCTTCACAAATATCGTTAACATATATCCACAAAAAAATCTTCACTTCGGAATTCATGCAAACATTCTTTTGTTGCATTAACCAGTTCTTTAACTGTTAAAAAAATTAGCGATTTTGATTGCAAAGCTTTTGAAAGCGTATCTGTAGCTTTCAAAACTCTTTGGATCAGAAGTAGACAAAAAATGAATTGGAAACTTTCGATATTATTCAGCGAAGCTTCAGCTTGGGATCCATTTTTCGATGGATCTTTAATTTTGAACTTTGAAAAGTGAGGGGGCATGGCCCCTTTACTTTTGCAAGTGAGGGGGCAGTTGCCCCCCTTGCCCCCCCCGGACGAGCCGCCTATGATTGAGCTTGCTAAATATGTTTCTAAATATAGTTATTACCTTATAGAACTTCGTTTATAGATTTTACAGCGAAATTGATGAAACAAAAAATAAAGTAAAATCCACTAGGACATTTACCTTAGCTTTCAACAAAGCAAGAAAAACACGTAATTAAATATTATTTGTGTAAACACTGGAAACGGTTTGAATATGTTTGCAACAGTGAAAATTATCGTTGTAAATTATACCAAAAAATATTTTTACAAATTTATTAAAATTAGAGAAAAGAAAAATATTGCAACTTAATTGATATCATTAAAAAATGAGTTTGTGAATTTTCAGATGGTGGCTCATAGTGATCAAAAATTCTATTTTAAACTTGCACGATAAACGTGGACCATTCTGATTGGTTAGCTATGCTTGCAAAGTGACATGAATTGGCAAAATCGGTCCAGTTGTTGAGGAACTCAGCCAAGGCCCCCCCCCCTTGACAATTTACAATGAAGTAGTGTTTTTTCGATTTTTCTCGAAAATGAAGAATGGAGATGGGGAGGCAACTATTGGCGATGTAATTTTAAATATATAGACTAGCCGCCTTCAGCGACCATCTGTTCGCCTATAATATTAACAGCTAGTAGCTTGCAACTTGGTGAAATAAATTGGCGAATTGGTAGTTGTAGAAGCTGAGGGACTCTGCCAAAGTTTTATTTTGCGATATATATTGAAAATGGAAAGTTGTGGGTGGTAGGAGACCATTGATGACATATCTGAACGTCATAAGTTTCCGTATGAAATAAAAATTATTGACATCGGTCCAGTGGTTGGTGGTGAAGGACTGGTCCACTGGTTTTGCCAATTATTTTAAACTAGCCGCCTTCGATGATCAGCTTCTTCGACGGAAATATGTTTTCAATTGAATCTTGTATCATTTTATATTCATGGCTCCCCTAACAACGTAATTTTAAACTTCAAATTGTGGTAGATATTTAATCCTTGTCCTTTTAGTGACTTGAACCTCTTCATTGTCTATATGAATGTCCCTATTGGAGTTAAATAACTGACAATGTCATGTAACATGTAATTGCACGTTGTCGGAGGTATCTTCACTTTCTTATTCCTCTTGCAAAATCTGTATTTTATATTAACATTAAAATGACGCGGCACATATTATGGCTTGATGCATGTTAGCTGAAAAAAGAATGAAAAGATAGCAACCACAATCATTCAGGTTACTGATTATATTTCTTAATATACGTCTCGGCAAGCTTGGTTTACAGATTCCACAAAAATGTGCATGAAATAAAATATGAAAGCAAAATGTATTAGGATATACCTCAAATTTTAACAATGAAAGAGAAACACACAATTAAATATTTGTTTAAACAATGGAAACGGTTTGAATTGCGTTGCAACAATGAAAAGGATTTTTGTAAATTATGCCAAAAATATTTTTAAAAATTTATTAAAATTAGAGGAAAACTTGTAAGACAACTTAATTGATAACATTGAAGAGGTAATTTTTTTAACTTTTAGATGGCGTAAAAATAATTTTTGTGCTGTAATATTTCGGAAGGTATTAAGGAAAAATGCCAAAATTTCGCTTAAATTTTAATTAAAATTTCAAAAAAGGGTTCCGAGATGCACATTCCCACCCTCCAAAGTAGGTTCGTGCCAAATATCGTAGCCCTAGGTCCAGCAGTCTGCCCTGTAGAGCACCAACACATACATTCTCCTTTATTATTAGTAGAGATATGTAGATATGCATTTATAGGTTTAAAATTTGTTAATAATTATTTTTTATTGTTTCAGCTATTATTTTATTTTATTATAAGATTTAGATAATAATCTGCAAATTTTTGAAATATTAGTGCTGTACACTTCATTTCCTAAGAGATTTGTTCATAATTCTTCATTCTCTCTTATTGCTTGTCGTTCAATCAGACAATTCTTACTGCACCGACATTATACAAATAGCTAATTATTCCAAATAATTAATTATTATAACTGAATTCACTGTTTAATACTTAATTAACTTTAATTAAATATAAAATTAATTATTATGTGTTATTTTGAAGTTACCTAAATTAGAGAGATTTTGCTTGTTCCTCCCCATCGGAGATGTCTTGCCCCCCTGTCGGAAAATTTCTGGCGCCGCCTCTTAGGAAAGTTTTTTTTTTTTTTTTTCCTCTAGAGTGTCTTAATCAAAGCACATGCTTTTCAGTTCGCTAGGGCCTTGCCAGCGCCCTCTATAGTCACCGTTCCCAATTACTACTTGTTCCCAATTTCCCTGCCTGGCCCTATAGTCATAAAATTAAAATTTTCTTCGCAACATTTAGCATCTTTTATGCTCTAATATTAACTTTTCTATTTTGGAAGATATCTTGTTCGTAGTGACTATTTTCAAAATTGACATACGGAGACTAAAAATAGTTTTAAAGACAGGTTTCCTTTCTTAATTTCTTATGAGGATTTTTTTTGCATTACCTAATCTAAGAGGCAAATATCAGTAAAATTTTGGTACTCCAACATTTTTTAATTTTGTCTTCAGATATAAATCACACTGGATTTTTTTCAGTCATTTAGAGATAATTGTCCACCTTGCATTTAAAATCAGCAGTATTTTTAATATTATTTTTAGGTTAAAAGCTTTTTTTTTGTGGGGGGGGGAGATATTTTGATGTGATGTATGTTCTCCAAATTTAATCATAAGAAATTTTAAAAATTAAGCTAAAGATAGGCATTTTTTATAAAAACTTTTGTTACCTACTGTTATAGTGGCTGGGCAACAATTACATTTCTTTGTGGACCAAATGGTCCCGCGAGTTTGACATGTTTGACGCATATCATTATATTATTATGTTCAGTTTACAGTCATGTTCTTGAAACCTTTAATTGTAAGAAATTTTAAATTAACCACATAAAACAGGAATCATTCTAGAAGGAAGAACCGGAAAACACATGCAGAGGCGGTGCCTGAAATTTTCCGACGGGGGGGGGGGGGGTAAGCAAAGCTTTTCTAATTTAGGTAACTTCAAAATAACAGAAAATAATTAATTTTGTATTTAATTAAAGGTAATTAAATATTAATTAGTGAATTTGATTATAATAATTAATTATTTGGAATAATTAGCTAAATGTGGTGCAGTAAGAATCGTCTGACTGAACTACAAGCAATAATAGAAAATGACGAATTATGAACATAAATCTCAAGAAATGAAATGTACCGCACTATTATTGAAAAAAATTTGCATATTATTATCTAAATTTCATAACACAATAAAATAATAGCCGAGACAAGTAAAAATAATTATTAACAAATTTTAAACCTATAAATGCAATATCTTCATATCTCTAATAATAATTAAGGAGAATGTGTGTGTATTTGTTCTCTACAGGGCAGACCGCTGGACCTAGAGCTACGAAATTTGGCACAAACCTACTTTGGAGGGTGGGAATGTGCACCTCGGAGCCCTTTTTTGAAATTTTATTTAGAATTTTAATTAATTAAAACTTAAGGTAAATTTGGCGTTTTCCATTAATAACTTCCGAAAATATTACAGCACAAAAAATCCTTTTTAGACCATCTTGAAAGTTCAAAAAATTGCCTTTTCAATATTTTATATGAAAGTTCACGTTTCTAGATACATCATCAATGGTCGCTTCTCCTTCTCAATTCTTCATTTTCGAGAAAAATCGAAAAAACACTACTTCATTGTACATTCTCTAGGAGAGGAAACCTTGACTGTGTTCCCAGTCTTAACAACTGGACCAATTCATCTCACTTTGCAAGCATAGCTAACAAATTAGAATGCTCCACGTTTATTGTACAAGTTTAAAATAGTATTTTTGATCAGTACGAACCACCATCTGAAAATTTTAAAAATCACCTTTTTAATGATATCAATGAAGATGCCGTATTTTTTCTCTAATTTTAATAAATTTGTAAAAATATTTTAAGGCGTAATTTAAAACAGTACTTTTCATTGTTGCAATCTGATTCAAACCGTTGCCAAATAATATTTAATTCCGTGTTTCATTTTCATTATTGAAAGCTAAAGTAATGTCCTAATGGATTTAGCTTTCTTTTTTTGTTTCATCAATTTTTCTGTTAAGTCTGTAAACCATGGCCTCTAAGGTAATAATTACATTTGGAAGCATATTTAGTAAGTTCAATTATTATGGTTATTGTGTTTTAGTTCTTTCTATCAGCATGTTTTAGCTGACATGCATCAGCTAGCATGCTGCAAGTATTTTGCATAAGGAATAAGAAAGGTACCGACGACGTGCAATAAGATGTTAGATGACACATGCAGTTGCCTGATTCCATTTGGGACGTTCATGTAGACAATGAACAGAACAGATGCAAAGCTACTAAAAGAACATGGATGAGGTGTCTATAACAATTTGAAGTTTAAAATTGCTTTTTTGAGGGAACTATGAAAGTCAAATTATGCACATGATGTTACGCTTATCCTCCAAATTCGTGATTCTCCTAAAATTATTAGCTTAGATCGTATAGTTGATTTCAAAAAGTAAGCTAGTTCCGAATAATACAAAGAATTTATTTACAACATATTCACAATCCCTAAATGACAATATAAGTTAATATTAGCTGGCTGGTGAGCTTTTATATTTTTAACTCAAATATCTATCGGGATCTGCTGCTATATTTTAATGTTATTAATTGCCAAAAATTAATAAAATTAGTGACTTATCTGGGACATAGGAGCACAGTCGGGGGGGGCGCTTTATCATAATGGCATGTCATTATCATCCGGCCGAGTTGCGTCGCTTTTTATTTCACTTTTTATCTCATCCACAAACAACGTTCATCCTTCTTCGCCGACTACCAACTTCCCTTCTGTCTTTTCTTTTTTATATTCATGTTTTCGTTCTCCTCAAAAAATCGCCAACTCCCAGTTTTCCTCTTTTGCCACCCACTTTTTGCCATTCAGCTTGGTCCAACATTATCCGCTGTCATTGGTTAGCTTCTTCATAATCCGTAGCCATAGTAAGCAAGCGCCAAAGTTGACAAACTTTTTTTTTTCTAAATTGCAACCCTAAGTCTCTCACTGGATATGATCCGCCGATGGAATTTTTAATGAGTCATGTAAGTATTCAATTTCTCACCAGCCGACTTTACAAAATAAAATGGGAATCTCTACAGTGGTCAACCACCGTTCCAAGGAAAATTGGCCGCTCTAAAAGGTTATTATGTTTGGGAGTGGGAATATAAAATATTTAAATAAGACCTAATTCGTCATTTCTGATAAAGCTAATTTTAAAAATTATCCGAAAAAAAAAGTACTTTATCCGAACATTTCTCTCTCTATTTATTTCTTTTTATTTTTTAGAAATAAGATAAAATTTGTGTCTTGCTTGGGTCTTTCAGCTCTTTTGGAGGTCACTTTTTCAATTTTTTTTAATTGTAAAAATATATCTATAATTATTTCGTCGGTAGTTGTTGAGGAAAGGCAATAATATCGTCTATTTTTCCTAAAGTCGTTGAGCTGAAAGTTTCATTCACTGATGGCCGCGATCATACTAACAAATTTTTTGTCAGAGTTCGAATCAGCACCTGAGGAATGACCACCATGTGTAGCCACACTCTTGTGCAATACAGATACTTTAGTTTGGCCAAATAATTCCACAGAAAAGTGATCGAAACAGTCGATAGAAAAAACAAAACATAAACATTTTCATCCATCTTGTTGATCTCTTAGCCGACCGACCGAAAACAGTCGTCAAAATGCGACATCTGATTCACTTGTCGCCTTGTCGGTTATTCTTTCAAATGTGGTGCTAACTACTGGCCGAATGGACGACAACTTAAAAGGATGTCGGTCATTCTGTTGACATAACCGTTAATCAGTCCTCAAATTCAGACACAAATCGCTCATCTCGACCGTTTATTATATAATAACTTAAAGATGGGATTAAAATTATTATATTCCTTGATACCCCGCTCTCAACATCTCCCAAAATCTCAAAGATTTTTGCCGACGAAAGTCTTAATTTCTCGCCGATGGGGGGCAAGCGGTCACCGGCGGGAGCAGTTGCCCCTGGCCTAGGGCGTAGAAATGTAAATCCGTCCTTGTTTGTAGTTCCTACACAATCCTAGTTTTGTTAGTTCACGCTGGAGATTGAATGTCATTCTACCCACCTTTGAAATCAGTTATTGATCCCCATGAAGTAATCAAATCTCATACAATATCTCTAATTTAAAAACATATTTGATAAAAGAAGCTTGACTAAAAATTGCATAACTAGTGCTAATTGGCCCCCTTCAATGGTGAATTTCTATTATTGCAATGTTTCCGACTTCTACTGATTGGAAAAGGCACAATTACGGACCTTCCTGCCTTCTCACCAAAATAGTAATCTGGGAGCAGTGGCGGACTGGCGAGGTTGCCAGCTTGCCCAACGGCAAGTGGGCCCCTTAAACAGAAGACAATTTGGGCCCCCAGAAAGTGTGGGAGAGAAAAAAAGATATCTTTCTCTATAGTAAGCTTTTCTAAAGCAATAAAATAAAATAGCCCTGGACCCAAGGCCCATATTTTGGGGATTTATTGTCGTCGTAATTCGACCAGCCGAACAGCGGGTGGTCGAATACCGACCCAAGACGTATACGCAATTACAACTGCCCGTAGGAACTGTACTGAAGTCTTTGTCCAGTCCACTGCCTTTAACCTTCTGATAATTTATAGATATTTCTAAAGAATGTTGCAGCCATCGTACAAACCCTCGGGCTATTGGAACAGGGTAGCTCTTCCGTGCAAAGTCGAGCCGCAATACTGCTTAAGATTTTTTGTTGGTTTCGGAAGCCGCCGGAAAGACGGAAGGAATTGCATCCCTTTGTGCAGAAAGGGTGCGGTTCTTGTGAGAGATGGCTATAAGAGGTGTTTTTCCTTTCTTTTTTGTAGTTTAATTTTACTGTCATAAATCTGACAAACAAGGGAACTCGCCTTTAAGAAAAGGTTTTCTTGGCTAAAACTGTGACTAGGACACTAAATGACATCTATGAAGAGACGACACTCACGCTTTTCTTTATGCGTTTGAGGGAGTTGCAGAAGAGTAAAGGGATTTCGTTTAAAGAGGGCCTCAATCTTATTGGTCTGTCTTTCATGGAAAATAATTGGTGAGAAAAGTGTTATTTCTGTTTTTAGTCGTAAGAGAGTAAAGACATATGTAGCGTATCTTGCAAAAAGACAAAAAATGTAAGCTTAAACTATCATTTCTCTATTTTTACATTGCTTTTGTAGTATTAAACACTAGCCGCATTCGGCTACCAACCGACTCGCCCATCTTATTAATTGTCTTAATTTGATTATATTAACAAACTTTAAATTCTCCAACTTATTTAAAAGTATAAATTGCTACAAAAGTCTGAGAAAGAAATTAGTTGTGCAAAGAAAAAAAAGAAGAAGAAAACAGTAGATAGGAAATGTGTTAGCATTTGAGATAAATTTTGATGCAGTATGTTTTTGTGTTTAATGAAATTGATGACACAAGTCTTTACATTCCACTGTTAAAAAAGTCTAAAAAACACGAGATTCAATGAAGATTATTTTTTGAAATTTTTCATAATTATAATCTACAATTATTGCGCATTATTAAGCTTATTATAAAGTGAAAATTTAACCTCATTATATCAAATAAATGAATTTCATAATCTCCAGGAAGATTATCTTGCCTTAAGTGGAAAGATGAGCTTAATGTCATCGCTAAAAAGTAAATTTATTAAAATAACATAGAAAATCTATCAAAAACTAAATTTATTTGAAGTAACGAAGAAAGAAAAATACTGGACTTAAATAAATAAAAAAAAAACTGGCGGAACAATGAAAATGGACTGCATTTTTTAATACAACAAAAGAAGTTTTTTACTTATAAGGATGTATTTTGTACAAATCTATAGTTTTTACTCGATCTTTATGAAATTTGGCACTCATGTTCTTAAAAAAAAGATGAAAATAATTGTCAACTTTTTAAGGACCAAAAGTAAATTAAAATTTCAGTTATTTAAAAATTAAGCAAGATTTTGGCGTTTTTTCGCAATATTTTCAAAATATACTATATAACAAAATGATTTTTGAATTACTTATAATCCAAAAATATCTTTTTAATGATACCAGTTTAGTTACAAATTACTGAAACATTACCAGTACAAATTACTAAACTCTAAATCATCCAAAGAAGTTTGTTTAAAAGGATCCTGGCTCTTTCAACAGATGCCCTACTAATGGCAGCATTTCTCCTTCATACTTTGTCGCTAAAACCGTATATGAAATATTTAACTTCCGGAATTTAACCGGATTTTAATTTTTTTAATCAAATAACTTTAATCAAAATTTCGCTATTTTAAACGTAGAAAGTTAAGGAGTGTTAAAAGGGATTTATTTTAAAGACGCGGAAAAATTAAATATATGATAAAAAATTAAATTGAATACATAGATATTAAATATTATATATTTAAATTAATATAATTAAATATAAAAAAATTAAAAATTAAATAAAAAATAATATATATATCTGAATTAATATTATGATTGTAGATACGTGTGGGTCCTCACTGACTCCTGGCAACCACTATTTTCAGACCCAGTCCGCCACTGTCTGGGAGTCAAAAATGTAGTGTCTCTGAATTGAAATACAACTGCCACAATTCTTGTTAAGAATATTTTACCATATGCAGTGGCGTAGCTATTGGGGGGGCTGTCTTTGGAAGGGCAGACATGTAGGAAAACAATTTTATAACTAAGAAGAGCAGCGGGCTAGTTCGGTCAAATTGTGTACTTAAAAAAATATTTATTGTAATTAATTCATATTTTTTGCCTTTTGTCGGTAAATTGCCGGTATGTGAAAGTCTGGTGGTGGACGCATGATTTCACAACCCATTTGCAGAGATCAAGGTCGTCAAACTACGAATTGCTTTGTTAAATCATTTTTTCTCCCTGGAATTTATTTTTATTTTGAAGTTTATGTAACTTGTAAAGGAAGTACGGCATACTGAAAGTTCGCCCAGGGCGACAAAAGTTTCAGCTACGCCACTGACCATATGCAATTTCATTGACGCTGTTTCCTACAAACTGAAATCTTCATAATTCCAATATATATATATATATATATATATATATATATATATAATCTCAATTTTATTTCAAATTCTAATATTATATATTTTAAAATCTTAATGTATTCCAAAATAATTTTTCTAAGACTCCAGTTTCGTTCTTTTCCCGCGCTGGAGGTATATTAAATCTCTCGTTTTGGCATATTTATTACTAAAAGAATATTTTAATCGCTTTCACGTGCTCACCGAAAATAATGACGCGTCTCCTTGGCGCTAGACTTTTCTCCCTAAAACTCTTACGTAATTTATTAAAAATACCCAATATTCCCTTCACTTTGATCACGTGTTATATTGTTATTCCCTTATCTGAGAGAATCAGGGATTTTTCTGTACACTTTTACTGAAAACTTAAACTGAGATGTTGGTATGCCCGTCACTCTCCAAAATATTTTTATAATAAAGGAAAATTAGAATTCAACTGAGCCTGTTTAATCATTTCTCGTCTACAACAACGAATACGTTATATATATATATATATATATCAAAACCAACATATATACACAAAATAAGAACTCAAAAACAGTAAAAAAGGACAAAATGGCTAAATAGACAAAAACCAGAAAAAACCAAAAAATTGAAAAATATCATAGCGAGCCGCTCGTCAGGAAGGGAAGCTCGCTCATGATATTAATTTGTGCTTTTTTCTGATATATATATATATATATATAATCTAAATCCAAATAAAACCAGTATACAAACATACAGAAATAAACAAGAATTAAATCCTATATCAAATAGTCATTATTTGAACTATACATCACTTTTAAATAAAATCTAATAACTTGAAATTACTAATGATACCATAAACAAAAATCAAGTTTAAACATTATATGTCAACAAGTGAAAGAACACTGTTGTTATTAAAAATAATGAAATAGGCAATCCAAGTAAATGGAGTTTTCAACAATTAAAATAGCAGCTTGGCTGTGGACAAGCTTTAGCCAGGTTAAATTAATTTTCTTGTACAAACCATCCCTGTTACTATTGTTGTTGAAAAAACAGACAGGGTAACTTACCCTAAAATGAAAGAATTTAGAAAGAAAAATCTTATACTAACCCTAACTATAAAGCATGACTATATATAAACGACTAAAAATCAGGATAGAATATGTAAATATCATTATATTGCACTAAGATATTGCACTAAAGACAGTAAATATATAATTCAATAAAGTACCCATACTTTATATTAAACTTAAACTAATCTGTGTCTCCTCTTAAACTTACCAGAATTAATCTCTTTCAATATGGCCCGCCATGCATATTGACATCACATGTTGCCACAACCACAAATCTTACCATGAATCAGCATAATTGAATAAATAATTAATTAATTATATATATATATATATATATATATATATATATATATATCTTTCCCTGTACTCTCAGAATATGTCTAGCACATCGAGGATTATACAAATTTAAAACAAGGATACATTATGTGAATACAGAGCTATTAAAGGTTTTAAATTATGCTAAGCAGATAATTTTTTGTAAGCTCTCCATAGCTTTGTGTAAAATTAAATGAAAAATTTTAGCCTCTTGATTTTTATTTTTAAAAAACCTGTCGTAGCCTCTATTCAGTTAGATTGGTCACTTATGCGAGGATGAGAAGTTGCCATAAATGGGTCCTCAGTTCCCTTGAAGTCATAATAACGGTGGTGAGGCTGGTTAACTGTCCCATCGCCGATGACGGGACCTACCTCCTTGTGAGGGTTCGGCATAGGAGAAGCTTGTAATGGGATCTGTTTAGCGCAATTCTTAGTTTCCGTAGTATTATCTAAGATGGGATCTGGCCATTCAGTGACTCCGTATGTCAGGGTGATTGAGGGCTTCTTATCATTGGTTATACTAGATTCAGAAGAAATAGAATCACATGGACGTACATACAGACATAATTCCAAAAATGTTTTTCAGTCTTACGAAGGTCTAAAAAAATCAATATTCGCCACAATTTCGAGGTCGAACACAGTACTTTCTCTATGTAGGAGAGAGTGCCGAGTTTGGACCGGCGCCAGCACCTAGATTGCACCGGTATCATAACTTCAATTCTATTAAATATTTAGGCCGTAAAATAGACAAATTATGTAGTATCGATATAAATGGAAATGGGGTGTATGAAATCATTTTTGGGAGCAAGAGCTACATGTTACAGTTCGAGAACAAGTGTTTAGATTTAGGTGTCATCCATTAATTATTTTAACAAAAGACAAAAAGCCCTTGCACTGTTTTAAAGTTCGTAGGAAAAAATGTTATTTTTTCCTCAGATAAGAAAATTGTTTGGCTACAATTTACTGTAATAATTTTATTAAAGTAGTTTAAAGATAAATATAGGGAATTTTTTGTTGTTGTTCAAAAGTTGCCTAGATTGGATTACAAACAGTTGTCTACATTGGACTGTTTAAATCAATGGGATTTTATCTTGAACTACAGGTTATAACTCAGAAAGCACTTATCACCACTAGTAGGTTTCATCAATTGGAAGCGGAACAAGCCAAAGCAAAAACACAATAAAAGGACACTAACGCCATCAAATGTTGCATCAAAAGGAACAAAAACTAAGGATACGTATAATTTGTGAGAAAACAAAGGAAGAAGAAGTGCATAAAATGTCATTCTATGGTCTATGCATTGTTTGCTGGTGTGAATTTGAGAATCAAAAAATATTTTTGCTTTAATTGTGCTTAAAGAAATTAAAGGCCCAATCTGGGCAACTGGTTTCCTTGATTGGACCGATGACAATTTTGTTACGCTATTTTTTCCTACTATAAAGTGTATTTCATAAAATATTTATTAGTTTGTTCTGAAAATAAACTAACTGCAAAAAATTTCTACTAATTGTTTTTCATTAATATTACTTTTTTTTATCATTGTTCCTTAAAAAATGTCCAGGTGTTCGAAATTTGGCGACTCTCCCCTATACTTCATATATGATCAAGTAAAAACACGAAACAAAATATCTTTCCACTGAAATGGAAATCACAAATAAAATCCTTTGATGGAGTATTAATGAGAATCCGTCAACTGGATAATGTCTGAAAAGCTGTTCAAATAATTGTTCACATTAAATCATATACTTCATTTTGAGATGGAAATAAATTAGTCGATTTGAAATGATTTGTTTTGCATTGATTTCTTTCTGTACAGGTGCAGTAACAATGATTGAGTTAAAAATTGTAAGCTTCCTTTCATTTTTACGGCTGAAATTTGATATAAAATTGTCTTGCCTCACATTTATTATAAATTTCATTTCGTTGTCATTAAAGCTAAGTCACTAGAAAACTTTTACGGATAAACCCTTTAACGGAGTTTAACTGTAGTCGATTAGTTTCGGTTGCCGTAATGGCATCAGGTACGGGGACATGGGGCGGCGTTCTGTAGTCGATTAGAACTTCCAGTTAATTATTTCGTGATATGAGCCTGTTATTTAAACATCAGTAAGCCAACCGTAGGAGCTAGAAATCTGTAAAATAATATTTACTATTTAACATAACGACTCAAAATTAATTAAGTTTAAATTTGTGACATCTCAAAAGTATAGTTTTGGACTTAGTGATTTTTTTTTTGAATGACGACGATTTATTTATCTTTATTACTTTCTCGTATACGAAGTATACAAAGATAAATTTTTGTAATTGTCAAAAAATTCGAATTCGAGATTTTGATGAATCTCAACGTTTTAGATTTCCTGAGTTCGAAAAACCTAATAACCTAATTTATAAGAAATGTGTATTCTATAAAGTTCAAGACGTGCAGCTTTTTCTTAGTCAATTTTCGTGAAATCATCTGTGTCAGAGCCTCGTCAGGACAGTGCTTGGATTGTCCCTCTTTCCTACATTTTCATATTCTTCCTTTACTTTTTCACTTTTTCAATCAGTAGAAATTATCATTCCCATGACATTCACAGCATCACTTTTTACTTTCTCGTATACGAAGTATTGTAATCGTCAAAAAACTCGAACTCGAGATTTTGATGAATCTCCACGTTTTAGACTTCCTGAGTTCGAAAAACACAATTGTGGAATTATGTCTGTCTGTGTGTCTGTGAACACGATAACTCGAAAACTATTAGAGCTACGGAGATGAAATTTGGTATGTGATCTTTACACATAATTTGTAGGTTTCTTTCAAATTTTGGACAAAATTCGTCCACGGGATGTCTGTATGTCCGTGTTAATGTGAACGCGATAAATCACAAACTTGAATAGCTAGGTGGATAAAATTTGGTACACATTTTTATCCTCAGGAATGTAGGTTTGTATCAAATTTTGGACCAAATCTGTTGAAGGGTTGACTGTCTGTCAGTCTGTATAATCGCATACTTTTGAATGGAATAACTTCTTAAAGAATTACTTAGATAAATGAAATTTTGTATGTGGCCTTCTAACCTTAATTGTAGATTTGTGTTAAATATTTGTGTCAATCGGTTTAAAAAAAAGGCGTTCAAATTGCATATTCGGTTGCAATTGCTATAGTGTATTTTGTTTACAGTATGATTTCCTTCCGCCTTGGCGCAGTCTATGAAGGAAATAGTAGCGAGCGGCAAACGCGATTTTCTGAAATTATGGCAACCCCCCTAAATTGAAACTTCGTTTTGACGTTCTCCAGATGGACGAGATGGAACCAGAGGTGTGGTGAAATCTTGTGTGTTATCTATAATAAAATTTCTTACTCAAAAACGTTAAATAAAATCTTATTAGTTGTGGTACCCTCAAAGCGCATAAAAATTGCGAAAATACACAATTTTTATGCGCGCGGAATGCGGGTCAAATGCACTTTTTTTTTGCAAAATATCAAGTTTTTGTGAATACATAAATTTTATGTTTCATTGTAAATCACTATTCATAATTTTTTCCTCAAAATACCCAGGCCTTGGGTAAATACCCGGGTTATATACCCCAAACATATTTACCTACCCGCTGGGTATTTACCCACCCCATATTACTGGTCGTATGCGAGAAAGTTTCGGGGAGACCACTCCCGCTGGTTTTTTATCTTAAATTTTAATTGTCAATCTTATGAAGTAAAAAAAAAATCGAGCAGGGGTTTAGGGAAAGTACCGCTTCCGGTTGAAAGATTTGATTCAAAAAATGATATAGAGCTATAGCTTTAGTGTGAGAATTACATGTCAAGTCTCATTCATCTAGCATGTTGCGCGTTTCAGTTATACGTGTTCTCATACATCCAAGCACAGACAGAGAAATACTTAAAAAAGTTTTCTTTTTTTCGGACACAGAGAAGTCTAAAGCGTTGATATTCATCAAAAACTGGCGGTTGAATTTTTTTGATGATTACCGCATTTTCTCTTTCTACATTTCGTATACAAGAAAGTTGGAAAAGATGGAGAGGCATGGATTATAATTAAATACATAAGGTAGAAACAGACGCGTAGCAAAATATAAATGTTACATAAGGTTATAGTATTATTTTCGCCTTCCCTTGTCATATTTGGCTTTAATAATTTATATAAACACATTATTATTTTGTATTCGCGGCGTCCCCCTCAAGATCGACTCCGAGGCCATCTATACCCTCCCGCTTGTGTGATGCCACACAACCCGCCCCGACCCAGCCTATCCTACTGGGTTTAAGACAATAAAGAACCGGAGGGGAAAGAACTGACCACTAGCAGAGGGAGGCCGCAAGCCCCACTCGGATTTAATTAAACACACTTTTACACATTACACCTTTTAACATGGGTGGCTCGTGTAGTGCGGAAGTTTGGAGAGGGGGATGCCAGCACAGGTGAGTTCTCGTCATCTGACCGCGGTTCAAAATTACGAGGTCCTTCTCAAAATAGCACTGGAGTTGCTTCAAAATCAGGCGTTAACATAACTAAGCTAAATCCAGGCCATCTTACTCCCCCTTGCCACGGCACTACATAGAAAGCAATAAATTATTATCCGAGTCAGCTTAGTAGCTTTAATTTGATAAAACCAACCCTACCGAATAGCTTTCAGTTTCCTCTTATGATTGGGGAGTCAAACACCAGCTTTAACAAGATTGCGCCTCAACGTATCAACAACAATCGAACATTTACGATACAACAATTAGGAAAAGGGTAAGAATTGGGAGAGGGTAGGGGACGAATAACGAATCATAGTTGAATCTATTGACGTTCAATTCAATAAATGTCGTTCAAATGCTGGGAGGAGGAGAAAATTAAATAAAAGCCAAAATCCTATTAATTGGGTAGCGATTCCAGGTCCAGTGGCTTAGATAAATGAGAAAAACCGTTCTCGCAAACCATAACAACACAATAATCGGGAATCTCACGCTCGACATCCACAGTATTGTTAATCGTTTTTCGTGGATACCTCATCTGGCGAAGGGTCCCAATAATCGCAGTATCGGGAAAAGGAATAGCCCATGAGGCAACCAATGAGCTGTTTCGGGATGCATGGCTTGTCATGCGCACCCATTTTTGCCATTCAAAACGCAGAGCCTTTTGAGAACCTTTGCGGCAGCTTTCACGGTGATTGCTCCATAAACGGCATGAAATCACAGCTCTGCACCAATGCATTCCCCCACCAAGTACCACCCTCTTTGGATAATGGAGAGTAATGAGTACTGAAAGGAAGGTGCGGAACTGCCGCGAATAAAAGATCAACTTCGTATGGGGAGGGTGTTGATCTACGGCGATGAGGCCCTGTGATAACCGAACACGCGGTTCCTTTCGCCAGCACTTTAGCAAGATATTTGATACTGCACAGCGATTTAATACATTCGGAATCAGTTCCCACACCTCTGCTATTGACTTCGGGAGGGACTCCCCATGCTATGCGGCGATTTCTAATTGCTTGTTTTTGATATCCAACGATGAGAAAGAAATGTGATACTCAAAGTGGTTAAAGTGGTGGTTTTTTGGATGAGAATTTACCTTTCCACTCCCGCTTATTTAGGATTAATCGAATGACAACCTTTATAAAAAAAATTTGTATCCCTAAATTGTATTTATTTGGGAATTTCAATTTAGTCACTACATTTCTTAATAGAAATATGGGATCAGTTACCAACGTCGGCATATTGTCTGCAATTTCATATCTCAACTTCCATCTATGGACAACTTTCCTTTTCATTTTCTCGTATACGAAGTATACAAAGAGAAAGTATTGTAATTGTCAAAAAATTCGAACTCGAGATTTTGACGAATCTCCACGGCTTGGACCTCCCCGAGTCCGAAAAATAGAATTTTGGAATTGTGTCTGTCTGTGAACACGATAACTCGAAAACTATTAGAGCTAGATGAAATTTGGTATGTAATCTTTACACATAATTTGTAGGTTTCTATCAAATGTTGGACAAAATACGTCTACGGGAAGTCTGTCTGTCTGTCTGTCCGCTTTCATGTGAACTCTATGACTTAAAAACTTAAATAGCAAGATGGATAAAATTTGGTACACAGTTTTATCATCCGGAATGTAGGTTCGTATAAAATTTTGGGCTAAATCCGTCAAAGGGTTGACTGTCTGTCTGCCTACATAATCGCATACTTCTGAACGCCATAACTCCTAAATACAACTACTTAAATAAATGAAATTCGGTATGTGATCTTCTAACCCTAATGGTAGATCTGTGTCCAATGTTCATTTCAATTGGTTTAAAAAAAGGCGCTCAAATTGAATATTAGATTGTCTTTATCTAACAAGACCAAATTGCGTATTGGCGCTACTCGTGGCCTTCGAAATCGCGCTGCTACTAATATACCTCCTTTCGACTTGCGCCCGCGCCAAAAGAAACTTTTGGATAGTCGTGGCATTCTGGGTTAGAGAAGGTTCGCAATTTCTATTCGAGCGGGGGTGGAGGGAAAATGACACCTTTTTAGAAAGTATACGAGAAAGTTTAGGGGAGACCACTCCTGCTGGTTTGACGTTGAAAATCAATTGGAGCCCGGTACGAATTTGAAGCCTTGTCTTACTGCATCCTCTGATAGGATTAAAGAGGTTTAACACTTTTAAGTTAGGACTGATTTTTAAAGTCCATCTCAAGCCCGAAAATTTGTATTTAATTTCGATAGTTGGGAACTTGGGATAGTTTCGGCCCCAAGGTTGGATATAGTTTGGTCTTAAACAGTCATAGTTTTGCTAAGGTAACCAAAGGACTTAAAAATATAAATGAGTGAAATGTGAAAGTTACTATAATCCTCGATTTCTACTATCAAGCTGTTTAAAAATATGTAACATCCTGAGATTGTCTAAATAGATAAAAATGATTTCGAATAATTTTACTAAAATGAATCTATTTCATCTTTATCTTCGGTCTGATTTAGAGTCCTGAAGCATTAAGAGCAGCAAGGTCGGTGTGTACATTCATCTACAAGTAATGAATATAATTTTTTTTTTGTAATGAATATCAAACAAAATGATTTTGCACTGGAAACTTCAGAATGTTATATTTTTGGAAATTTTCTTTTCTAAAAGAGCAATGCAAGCGATTTTTATACAATCCTCGAAATGTGTATTATGTGTGTTGCTTACTTTAAAAAATTTGCAATTTATTTTTAGTAGATGCAGCATTTTCTAATTTTTGCTTAAAGCAGCTATCTACACCCGGGTAACAAGTAAAAATACTTTATTGGGTATTAAGAAATAAAATGTATGGTGCAGATATGATGAAAGGTATGGTGAAAAACATGCGTGAATCGTCCAAATAAATATAAAATTTACAAATAAAGTCGCCAATTAAATGCAATAGTAAATTATAGAAAGAAACGCCTTTAATTATTTATATTATTGCATTATTTTGAGCAGTTGAGAAGTTAGGAAAACATCATTTTCATTTGACATTTTCATTCACTGTGGTCTGACGGCAAGATCTCGAATTTCACTTATAAACATTGCCCAGTATCTGTTGAATTGTTTACTAGCTGGTTTTAAATGCCCTCTATTATTTTATTTTTTATAGTTCAAAAACTGTTTGTATGCATCTGATGCTTTGTCTCAATATTATCTCTTCTTCCCGAAATGAGCATTGCAAAAGTTTTGAAGAAGATACCTTACACTATGACCATGCATGCAAATATTTTAGAAATGGGGAAAAAAAGAAGAAAAACTTCCATGCTAAAAATTATCTAGAGTACTGAATTTAATTAAAATTAACAAAAATAATGCAGGATAATAGCATGAATTAATCGATCTTACTGTTGGTTTATTTTTATACCAGGCAATAACTACAGACTTCGTATTATTTTATAAGTGTCAATGATAGATGTTGCCTTTATAAATTTAACTAAATTTAAATAAAGCGTTTGTTTTGATTGTTTGTTCCTCAGTTTATATAAATATTTTCTCAATTTTATGCTTATGCTTAAGCATTTTCTTCCTGCCTTTTTTTCCTTCTTATTTTTATTTATTTATTTATTCTTACTTCGATTCTATTTTGTAATTTTTTTAAAGATTTTATTTATGTTTCCAATGTTTTACTTCATCAAAGTCTCCTAGAGTTCTTTTTTGACGTTTTATCGGCTCATACCTGTTGTTGTTTAAGGGTTTCTGACTAACAATATCAAAATTGCTAGTTTCAATCCAGAAATCTATACATATAATTTCAGCAGTTTCTTATTAAAATTGAAATGACAACCTAATTATTCAAATGTGACTGAACATTCTAGCTTTACCAAGCTTCAATTAAAAATATATAGCAGAATTCATGAAGATACTCTCATAAAAACATTGCTATTGGACTATAAACAATTTTTGTCAAAATGCAGACGGGCAAATCCATGTGACTCACGTTACCATTTGATACTTTTTTTCAAAATTAAATTCTATATATATGAAAAAATATTACATTTGATTTAAAAAAAGTTTTTTACAGACCTCTGGGGTACAGTAAGAAACTAGGGATGTCAATAGTTTAAAATTTAATATGAACAAATGGTATCCAAACCCTAATTTGGCACTGTGACTCACATTACAAAAAAAAAAAAGGAAATCAAGTTTTGTGGGTTATTGTAAACCTAGAATTGCTCCTCTTTCAGCACAGCAGAGTAAAAACGAAATATTTTATACAATGAATAACACTTCTAAGTTATGATATGCACAAAAATAACATTGTATTTTTTATTAATTATGTATATTAATCAACATTTTGAGTGTGACTCACGTTACATGTCCCACTTTAATCCTTGAAGTTAATAAAATATTGATTTAAAAACATTTCATTTTGTAGATTTTAATGAAACATTACTCAATTCAATGAATAGATATATCTAATTATATATTTTAGCAAATAAATTAATTAAAATTAATAAATAAAAATGTGTAAATAAAACCAATAAAAATTATGCTTTATATACATTTCAAAACAAATTACAATAGTTTTATTGATAGAATTATGATACAAATTTAAAAAACCCTCTTGAATTAACAGGAATTGGAGGTTTTAATTTCCGAATCAAATTCGATCAAGGATAAAATATTTTATCTCCCTTTTCTGGCCATTTCCAGTGTTAGACTTTAGGTTGTATCGTAGTTATTTCAAATTCTCCATTGATGCAATTGGTAATTTTTCCTGGGTACAACACACCTTCATATTCAATTTCATACCAATAATTATGTTTAATATTGGATAATGGTTGAAGAGGTATTTTGCTATCAGAAGATAACAAAAATCCTTCAGGTTTTTTATTTTCAACTTTAATACAGTGGTATTTTTTGATACCTTGTAATAATGGTGAATTGTCCCAAACCTATTGCATATTAAGTGCTGAATTTCTTTCATTGATATTTGCTTCAGTAATTTCCTGAACATGAATGTTGGCTCCAGCCATTTTAGCAGCTCGTAGAAAATCTGCAACATTAACTACTAAACATTTAAGTTTTTCACTTGATTAAACACTTTTTTCAAACTTCCTCCTTGTTGGTGCCATAATTATATATATATATATATATATATATATATATATAAAATGTATTCGGAATTGTAGTCGTTAAAACAAAACAGCAGGCC
>BGPR01000011.1:754503-814329 GCA_013235015.1 Araneus ventricosus | reverse complement strand
AAATATAAATATTAAAATTTGAAATAAAATTAAGTGAGATTATTACATATATATATATATATATATATGAGTGTATAATAGAAATCCCTTGGTCCCAAAGTTGCTGATGACGTAATTAAAAAACTACCCATAAAAAACAATAAATATACACTAGTTAATTATATTCAGAGGTAGTAAATAATCATATACGGGTGTGTATATATATAAAAACACCCCATTGACCCAACAAATAATATTAGTATACATTAAAATGCCATTAAGAATACTTATCAAGCAACACTAGCTGTGACTCACATTACAAAATAAGATGTCTTTATTTCCAAATAAATTATTTAAAAAAATAAAATTGGCCTATCTATTTTTTTAGTACTATAAATAAGTAGGAGAAACGGTAACAATTTTTTAAAATTTACAGCCATAAAAAGTTAAACATTGACAAAAATGAACTTTTTGTGACTCACATTACAAAAAAATTATTGACTATAAAAGTTAACCTCTCTCATTTATTTTAAATGCAAATTCTAAAATAATACTTTTATATTTGTTTTATAGCATAAATCTATCAAAAAAATATAATTATTCAGTAGAAACATGCTAAAACTTAGTAAAATACATATATTTAAAATTGATTCAAAGCTCAGAAAAATTCATCAGAACATGTGCTCTTGAAACAAGTCTTCACATGAAATGAAAATAGTTAACCAGGTGTTGCCAGATTCTAATTTGTAAACTTCAATCTATATACAACACATACAAAATAAAGTTGAGTGGTTCCTTTTAACTTTTTTTTTTTACACTTTATTTCCATTGTTATGTGGAATTGCCCAGAAGCACAATTTTTGTCTCAAAACACAACACTCACATATTTTTTAAATTTATTTTTTAAGTGAATGCAATCTAAACATGAATATAAATTTAGAATTGAAAAATATTAAACATTTTATATATTTGATGTTTTCATGGCCTAGGTATTTGTTTACTTCTTTGAATCCCAACACTGACTGATTGGTCACAGATCGTATCTTGACCAATTAGTCAAGAGCCACGTGGTAGAATCACAATCGTTTTTATTTAAAGCCAGCGTAATAAATGTCTAATATTTCATTGCAAAAATTGCAAATTTTAAAATAACTTAATGAAAGTTAAGTGTATTCAATGTACGAAAAATCAGCTTAAAATTTATAATTAGAGAATCTTTGCAATAGTTTAAAAATAAAAATTAGATTGAGTCGATGTTGGAGAATCTATAGAAACATTTTTAAAATGCAGCGCAAAACATCCATTTTCGTAATCAGCTTAGTGGCGAAAATCATGATTGAGATTAAATAATATTAACACTTACGAGAAAGATACTTCTAAGAAATGACTTTTTATTATTATTATTATTTTCCTTTTTAAGTAAAAACACCTTTCCCGAAACAGTAATGGACTTTTGTTTACTATCCTTTTGGATTACATTTTTATTTAGAAAAAATTGCATGCATTGTAATATAATGATAATCTATCACTTCTAGCGATCTTGTTGTCACCTTAATACACAGTGAACAAAATACGCCAATCTGAATCTTAAGCCATATATAAAAAGAAGAAGGGCGAAAAGGCATACAAATCAAATTGACTCGTTTTGCTTCCATTTTCCAAAGAAACAGTCTGAGAGTCGAGTGACTATAATTGGTTTTTCCAGACCCTTGGTGGGGAGATCAGTGGAAAGGTAACAATCAGTTCACAATTGTTGGGGAGAGAATAACGCGTTTTTGAAGATGTGGAATCATGTGGCAGCAGTTTCTATGGCCCAGCAGGACCACCACTTGTTCAACAATGAAAGTCAAGACTCCCCTCAGTTGTCCAAGAAAGGGTCTGAAAGGGAGGCTGAAAAACCCGAGAGTCGGTTAATCTAGTGGTGCGACACACTGGGTTTTCAGTTTCACCTTTTTGCGGATATCGACTCTTCGACAAAGAATGCATCCGAGCATAAAAGGAGTCATCGAAAAGCTGCTGAAAGAGCAGTTTGACAGGAAGGATTCTGTTTTTACATAAAGATCGTTTTCGCACTTCCTGTTGTTCCCTGTCGGAGTCTTGATACGCGATCTAATCGCAGGCGTGAAGTCTCTACTGATCCATTCAGACGTCGGAGATCGCTTATTTATTTTACCAAAGATCTGGTAATCGGGCTTAAGCGCCATGTCAAGATTAAAGAGGTTTTTTTTCTACAGTTTTTCTCAAAATTTAAAGTTTGTATTATGTTCATTCATTCAACACTCAGGAGACCCGACTCAATCGTAAGATTTTAGAGTGCAGGAATTTGTATTATGTTGTAGTTAGTTATATTTTGTATACTGTTTTGAAGCCTTATCACCAAAATCGAATTTCGTGGGAAAAGAATAAAAGGATTTCGATGGCCCATCATATTTATATTTTCCATTTCTGGTTCAATTTTCTAAATTAATTTTTTTGAAAAAGAAATGTCTTTCTTCAAGCAAAAATAAAGAAACCTATAGATATTGGGGATTATGATTAAATAAAAAAATTGTGCTATTATCTCTTGATACCTACTGCTTTGAATATTGTATTTTATTTAGTTAGTAAAAATTATTTTGGTAATAAACTTGATAGGTGTGATTTCAGATTTGTGTAGTGTAGCCCAAAATGTTTCAAAATAGAGAAATAAGTTTCTTGGCTTTGAGAATGTCGATTTGGAAAAATTCAAGAATTACAGGAATTGCATTTAAAATGATTAACCTTTAAATTAATGTTGGAGAGAATCTCAAAATAACTTGTTGTAACAGGGAATTTGGTGGAGAAACAGGAAAGTACTTCCCTTCTTTTTTCAATTTATTGGAGAGAAAAAAAAATCTGCGGTCTCTTTCGATCACATGTGGGGTGGCATATTCTAGTCTTCCCTCAATAGCGATAAATACAGGGTTCCCACTTATATCCGTTACATCCCCCTTAACTTCTAAACGGTGACAGCTTAGGCCATAAAGTTGGTATCTAGGTAAGTAAAAAGGCTATGCGCTACTCGATGAGACAACTTATAACGCCATCTGTCGGCAAATTTTGGAATTAGCGGTCCTATCTCGTAAACGATGAAAGATATGACAAAAAAGTCAGTTAGAAAGTTGTAGAGCACTCTCGATTTAGTACGAAAAGATACCTTGCGCACATTAATACTCAAAACAGAATGTGAAAAATGAACATTTGTTTGATTGTGATTTTCAACACTATGGCGTCTTGAAACGCGAGCGAAGCGAGAAATCCAGTCCAGAGTGCAAATGTGTATAGTGGCTAACGGAGAGCATTTTGAGCAATATAAATAAATGGTCCAGAAGACAAGGACGTGTCTCAGTTTCTTTCTTCCATTCTTTATGACATGACAATTTTCGAAATCGTGACCAAACAAATGTTCATTTTTTGCATTCTGTTTAGAGTATTAATGTGCGCAAGGTACATTTTCGTACTAAATCGATTGCTCTACAACTTTCCAATTGACTTTTTTCTCGTATCTTTCACCGTTTACAAGATAGGAGCGCTAATTCCAAAATTTGCCGATAGATGGCGTTGTAATTTGTCTCATCGAGTAGCGCATAGCCTTTTTACGATACCTAGACACCAACTTTATGGTCTAAGCTGTCACCGTTTAGAAGTTAAGGGGGGTGTAACTCATATAAGTGGGAACCCTGCATATCCATCACACATGGAGTCATACAATATGTCAGGGGTATGAAGCTATCTACAGAGTGATTAGAGAAAAGACTTGTTAGTTCAGCAGTGGGGGTGATATCCGAATGGTTTAGTGGTTATGCATTTTTGTCAGCTCGAGTGCAGATGTAAAAGTTCTTCCGATACATTATATTTCTTACCGTAAGGAAAATGTGAAGCAACGAATATCGTCTCGGAATTGAATATCGATAAGTAAGTAAACAAGAGAAAGAAGGAACTGAAGAACTGTTGGTGATAATTGAGAAAATAAAAGAATTTATGTTGAAGATAGATCCAAATACATAGGAAAGCAAACGCGTTCATCTGTATTTGGATAAACAAATCCATTGGTATCACAAAATCAAATGGATGATAAGAAAAAACTATCATTGTTCAAATGACTTTAACCCTCTATTTACCGAACTAACTTACCAGCAATTTTTCAATTTTATTTTGGCATCATCAGCTACGTTTTAAGGCAAAATAACACAGGAAAGATGAAAATTTTTTAATTAAATAAAATAATTTAATTAATTTGATTAATAATTTTAAAAATTAATTTTTGCCTTCATCTGCCATCTACTGCTAGTTGCCAGAACTACATTCCTTGCATTCATGTGAATGCTGTCAGAAAAAACGATCGAATTATTGTATAGCAACGGATTCGGAAGCCCTCCGCGCTTTTGCGCATGCACCGGGCCGAGTTATTTTCATCAAAATAGGGGGAAAGTGAAGAATTGAAGGGTGGTGTTTATATTTTATTGAGCGTGATCTATCAAAGAACTCCGGAAATGCGCTCATATGACTCATTGCCTGACACCCCTTTCCTGTGTAAAATCATCCAAAAGTGGTAGTCTCGGAATCCGTTGCTGAACAGTACGAAGATAGAAGCGTGATTAAAGTAGTACTTTTAAGTACCGTCGGGAAAAAAAGGGTTAAGTAGGTTTGTTTGTGGAAAAAAGTAATCACTAAGAATTACTGACCCATTGTGCTTATCTGAAAGATCTAATGGCTCTATAGCAACATTAGCTCCGAGAGCCCTGCAGAATAAGCTCCATTACGGCTCATCCAATGCAGGAAGCCCACCCTCAGGTGGTACGTCTCGATTTCGGGTTAGGTTAGGTTATATTAACGTCCCGTTTTGAAGCAACACGAGGGCTATTTGTCTCGATTTCGGGAGCTTCGGATTCGGAGCTTACGTCGCACAGTGGGGTATTTGCATGAAAAAGTGGACAAAATTATTTTCTTGCAATTTTTTGCCTAGAACATGCATATTTTTTACATTTATATATTTTAACTCTTTTATAATTGTTTTTGACAAAAAAGAAGATTGTAAATATTAATCACACACATTAAAATTAAATATTTTAATCAGTGTTGCGAAACAATGCTATTTGTAAGTACCGCCATTTTAAATAGTGTATCATAAAATAAGATTTAAAAAATTTTTCATGAGATTATTCCTGAGTTTTTTTTTTTTTTTCTTCGCTAGTATCATCTTCTTCACTGATGGCATCTTCTTCTTCATTAATGAAATCTTCTTTACTAATGACATCTTCTTTTTCACTAATTTCTTCTTCAGAATTTTCACTTATCGCTACTTGTCAGGTTAAAAGCATCTCTAGGGTTTTTTAAGAAAAAGTTTATAGTACTTTCTTTTTCTTATTTGTCAAGAAGAAGGCAAAAAGGGGTCGGAGGTCAATAACAGTCTATTGATAATATCGATATATTGATAATATCGCATCTTTCAAATATTCAGCAAGTCATATAGCTGTGTGGTCAAGCGAGATCTTAGAGATTAGTTTCGATAGAAGTTTGCGTAGCTTGGTAACTATTTTTGCTGGGATAGCATTCTTTTGGGCCCTTTTGTATTGAAGAGTAGCAGGAATATATTGACTTATCACCTGATTTCCTCTTGATTTCGTGTTAAGCCAGCTTCCACAAAAATTGAGAGGGCCTCTGCTGGAGTTAGCTTTACTGTTATATTTTTTTAAGTATGAAATGTTTTTATGCATTTTCATTGCACGACCTGGGTTTGAAGTAATGTGTTCAACAATTTTGAAAGCATCGATTTTTTTTCCAGCTCTGTGGTTCATTTGAGCAGCAAAAGTCAGTTGTTCGGTTGGCACTTCAGTTCTTAACTTTTGTGTCCTTCGCTTTTTGGTGCGAGCACATGCTTCTTGAAATGGCATGGGTGGACGACCAAAAGACATAAATTCTGAATTTTCAGGTGAAATGAAAGTAATAGATCCCTTAAGCCATTCCTTGTTACTCTTTAAAACAACTTTTTTGTGTGCCGCTATGCACTTTGTTTTAAGCTATACTAAAAATACTATACGGGTAAAGAAACGCTACTCCAATCCGTGAGGCTAAGTCTTTTAAGTACATTTAGTAAATGGGAAAATTTGCATGAAATTTGATATAGCTGGGATAATTTTGAGGACTTACTAAAAGTGCTGTAGGGGTAAATAAACGCTAATCAAATTCTTTAGAGTAGGGTGGGGCAAAATCGTCAAAATACATAGAAACCCTTGAGCTAATTGACATGCTGTTGGATATGTAGGGCGAATTTGATGAATTTTGAGAATAGCCAACTAAATATATTGTAGGGTTAAATAAACGCCAACCTAATCTCTGAGGTTTGGGTGGGGCGAAGTCATTTAAATACACGAGGCAAATGGGCAATTGACGTAAAATTTTATACGACTGGGAAAATTTGATGAAACGTGAAACACATGTTCCTCATAGACCAAATATAAGGACTTCAGGGGTAAATAAAAACTCAACCAATACCTCAGGTAGTGTGGAACAAAGTACTGTCTTCCAAAAGGTTTTTACCTGAAAATGACCGGGCAACGCCGGGTACTCTGTTAGTTCTTTATAAAAAGAAAAAGTTATAAAAAAGAAAACAATTCTTCCAACTAGGAAAGAAACTAAAGTAATAAATTCCATAGTTACAAAATGAAACCGGAAATTTGTATTAGCCTCGGCGACAAATTAACAGTGTAGGTAAAACCATAAAAATATTTACGACTTTTATATTGAAAACATATTCAATATCTGGATATGCAACTACATTTTATTTCTTTGTTAGGAATTTCACTATGATTTCTTAATCTTGCACGTTCTAAACAAATCACACATAATGTTTTGTGTGCTTATTTACAACAAACTTTACTAAAACCCAATTTTAGATAATGATACAACATTGCACTATATTGTTTCCAGGTAGCCAAGGTACAGGACGATGCACTTGGCCAAGGTTGAGCACCTCCTCTCATATTATTTAATTTCCTCTCCGACAACCTATTTTGCTCTTATTGATTTTAAAAAACCCCTTTCAACGTGTGATGCAGGTATGGAACTAAAAGTGGAATAGGGAAAACATTAAAAAAAATTACCATGAAGACGGGGGAAATTTCAATACCTCCAGCAAATAGCGTCGGCATCCGAAAAACTGTGTTTAGATTTCATTTGAAAACCAAGATGACCACGTGCATTGTGGCAGTGTTGCCATTCTAAACTAAACATTTTGGGAGAGAAAACGAAATTTCATTACACTCTCGTTTACATATATTGACAGTTGCCCGAGGTAAAGTCTTGGCCAAGGTATGAGTCCTTCCCCTGTACTTCACCTTAAAAAAATAATGATACTTAAATTTCTTTTTTGGGGAGAAGAGCGGAGGGAATTTCTTTCTAGCATTGAGTTAAGAAGGTTCGGTTTTCTTATTAGATACTATATTTCATCCCATACTTTTTGAAATATTCTTAAAATAATTTGAATATTTCATAATAAACTAAGCACTTTCATAAATACTTGCATAAGAAATCCTTCAAAGAAATAAACTTTACAAAATAAAATTTGCACTGAAAAAAATTCGACTTTCATAATATAATGAATAACCCTTCTATCATCAGCATTTTATTGCCACTTCTTCAAATTTTTTCAAAACTTTGGGAAAAAGCTTTTATTTTGTATTAAGTGAATAAAAATTATTTCGTTTTAAAAATATCCTTTTCTTGATTGTGTAAGAGAATTAAGACAAATGGATGTGTGCTGAATTAAATTTGGAAACATCTTAACTAACTTTTTATAGATTAGAGTTTAAACTGTTGATTAAACATCATAATGGGATCAGAAAAACATTGACAGCATATTTCTTATTAGATTTCGAAATCTCTACCGAACATCATCATATCACATTTTTATGGTTACATTATTATATAAAATATTTATTCTATTACTCCAAATCGCACCTTTTCAATTTACTCGCTATTGTTAAGAAACTAATCAATCTTGTAAGTTGAGGACTAGGTGTTTTGTTGGAAATCTTCATCTATCTTTGTAAATCATTGGACGATGAAGAAATGTTCGATACTTTTAATAGATAAATCCTATATCAAGAGAGAAAAATAATGAACAAAATTATAACTTTTCGTAACGCAGTAGGACCCAAGACAGATCACCCACACTGCTACCCCTCATCTACCTTTGAAGATCATTGGATGATGAGGAAATGATCTGTAATTTTAATAGACAAATCCTCGATCAAGAGAGAAAAATGACGAACACAATTACAGCTTTTCGTAACGCAGCAGAACCCAAGACAGATCACCCACAGTGATACCCCTCAACTACCTTTGCAGATCAGTGGATGTTGAAAAAGGATCTTTACTTTTAATAGACAAATCCTCGATCAACAGAGAAAAATGATGAACACAATTACAGATTATCGTAACTCAGTAGGATCCAAGACAGATCACCCACTGTGATACCCCTCATCGACATTTGAAGATCATTGGATGATGAAGAAATAATTTATAATTTTAATAGACAAATCCTAGATCAAGAGAGAAAAAGGATGAACTAAATTATTCGTGACTCAGTAGGACCCTAGACAGATCATCCACACATTAAAATCTAGTAAAAATATAGGAAATTTTAACAGATCCAATAATGTATGCCAACGGCGAAGTGCCTTAAAGCCTCCACTATATATCAAAAATTTTTGCTTCCAGTTTAGATAGTCACATAAAAAAGGCTTTGCGTAAAAAATTCTGATCGATACTTTTTGTAATAATGTTCAACACTTCATCATTCTTTTTATATAAAAGTTCTCTCCATTCGGCCTTTCCTCCTACTCGTTCGATGGCCCTTTTTGATACCCTCCACCCTCGTTTTTTCCACTCCTCCCCGTATTTAAACTTCCCGATAGTTGCAAAAAATCGTCTTCCTAATTCAGGATCTCACTTTTTATACGAAAATCCCGTTTTATAGTTGAACATCCTTATAAGAATCATATTATCAACGTAACAGTAGTAGTTCTCTCCCCAAACCTCTCTTCTCTCGAGCTTCAATAGAGAATAACAGTTCCTGAATAGTCTTCCTATTTATTCGCTGGCATTTTTTTTTTTTTTCATTTCTGAAAAAAGCAAAGGAAACTTTTTTTTTATTCGATATTTAACTTCCGAGCTGTGTTCTATGGTTTTTTCTATTCTCTTTTCACTTCACCTCCCCTCCACGGAGCATCCGGAGGAACATATTTTACATTCTTTTATTATTTAAAATTTTTCAATGCCCCCATTTTTTGTTTAAAATTTTTGTAAAACAAAAGGATTCGTTCAAAAAAAATGTTTTTATGATGGACCGCGAAGTAAGCGGTGAAAGGGGTACAAAAACAATGGTAATTAATTTGCTGCATTGATGCCGTTTTTTTCGAAGAGTTTTTATGCGCTTTTTGTCTCGTCCCCTCCATAGCTAAATATTAAATTAAAGCGTAACTTGCTGAAAAAGAAAACTAAAAGCTTACAAAGAAGGGACAAAAGCGTTATTTTAAATTTTAACGCGGCATTTTGAGCATAGCCTTCTTCATTAAGGCTGAACAGCTCTTCATAACTGTTTTCATAGATGAGATCGCACATTTAGAAGATCCTTTTATCTGTTTAGGTCGCAATTTATAAACTTATTTTGGTGATGAATGCTTATGGCAGTGATGGCGAACCTTTTTGAGAAGTGGGTCAAATTTTGTTAATTTTTTTTAATACTAGCCCATGGGTCACTTAATCAGTGCCATCACTTGGAAAGGGGTGTGTGTGGTAAAAATAGTGCCAATAATTTAGAAACACCGAAAATTTGATACAAGAAAACTTGACAGTTGACTTTTTTTCGTCCTTACTTTTAAAATCCTCTAAAAAATGTATGTTTCCTTACTGTTCCTGTTGTCTTACAACTTTTACTTTTCCGAGAGAAGATCAAAGAATAAAGGTCGAAGTCAAAAAATTGATATTAATGGGGTGATACCATGAATTACCTCAGCAGGTGACACTATGCCTAGTGGCGCGTCTGCACTGAGTATTTGAATGAACAAGGAATAAAGAAGACATTAAGGCGTTATACACTAGTGCAGTGAGACGACATTAAGGCGTTATACACTAGTGCAGTGAGACGACAGAAAATCAGTTAGCCAACGTCCACTTGGAAATCTTTTTTTATAAATTCAACATTAGATATTTATACTTTCATTTCTAAATATTTTCGATTGCCTGTTCTCTCTTTTATGATATAAAAAATAAGTTAATAAAAGTCAACGCGTGGATTAGTGTCTGACCCGTGGGTCGCAGGTTCGCCATCACTGGCTTATGGTTACTTTTTATTAATAGATGCGGAAGATAACTATATAGAAATTTTCGCAATAGAGTAAAATGTGAATATACTTTTAATTTACTAAATATTTAACTACACAGATGTGAAATTAAGCTATCCTTAAACTGCTTGACCTAAACCTCTACTACTCGTTTTTCATCTTGTCAAATTATTTTATTTAAACTCTGTTTGATTATTGCAGTAAAATTTCATGCCATTTCCTGAATTCGAAAATAACGTAAAGTTATTTTTTGTACTCGTTTATTTAACATATTAGTTCAAAGTTTCTAACGTAAAATTTGACGTAATGATAAAAAAAATAGTTCTAAGTGCAACTAAACCTCAATCTGCCACACTTGTAGAGAATATCTTTACATTATTTAATAGCATTTCCACAAAAATAAACAAATACATAAACAAAACCATTCAATCTTTTTCTTAAGGAAGTGAGAACATAACCTGACGAGTAAGGATTTCTTAAACTTTTCCCACTCTCGTCCCCTTTTCAGAGGGAAAAATACTTTAGCCAGCCTACTTTTGTTTGAGAAACTTTGTCTCGACCCTAAAGCTGGAAAATAAGTAAGAAAATTAAGAATTAATTCAACACAAATAAAAATAATTTCAGTTTAAAAGGGTTATTCAATTAATTTTAATAAAATGTTTTAAGTCGAAATGATTTTTTAAACTACTCTTGCTCGCAAACTGTGAAGAATCTGAAGACGAAGGTTTTAAGAAAGTTTTCACGAAAGTGACATTGTTCTGCTCTTCTAAACGAGTTCTAATGCTTTGGAGAATCTATTGATTTTAGGAATGCCACTATGGATTATTTTTTAACTCCAAAGTACTCGTATTTCGGTGTACTTTTTTTAAATAAAAATGAAAGTAAACTTTCAACTGTTCCCATTTATCTGAATGTTAAGGATTCATGTTCTAGAATGTAACAGCCAATTCAAGGAAAGGGAGAAAAAACGCCACATATTTCCAGTTTACCTAAATCAAATAACTTTTGATATTCGTTTTTCCTTCCTTGCCATTTTACCTTCGACGTCCGCGTTATTTCTACGGCTCCTCTCCCGCGAAATATTTGAGACAATTTTAAACATCACGCTTAAGGCAGTTGAAAAGTTTTTCACTGACGTTAGGGCCTCTGTCATGGCCAAACCTCAGCTTCCTGCTGGAGATAGTTACTTTTTTTTCCTGTTACTGTCCGAAAGAAAAAAAATAGTAATAACAGCTGAGGGGGAAAAAGTCATAGGAAATATCCATCCAGTAAAAATCAAGTCGGAATCATAGCGCTCATGGGAACACATTTAAACCCCAGTTAGGGTTCTGGCACGAGCAAGATTTTTCCCGAGAGTTTTGTTTTTTTATCAGCAGCTCCACTTTTTAAGACGGATAAGCCACAGACGAGGCGTTTCCGATGAGGCAGGGCGGGAAGATTAGGGCAACGTTTGGCCTGAGGCGGAGACAAACTGCCTCTCTTTCAGCCCTGGATACGACCTTTTGGAGAAGGGCCAATGACGATCTTGACCCAAAGGTTGCCCCAGGCTGCCAAAACTAAGCGCTTTCACTCACTATCAACTGTCCACTGTTTATCAGGCGGCGCTTGGTCCACTTGGCTACTTAATGACACCAGGAGTTCGCTTCCTGGCCACCAATGGACGAGATAATGCTGTTGCTGACGTGGATCGTTAAAGACTAACCTGAGGCGATGCGTGGAGACTGTCAGCAAGAAATGAAAGCAAAATCCACCAAAATCTCGCTTTCTACTGTTACTTTCTACTTACACAAATTGCTAAAATTTCCGCTCGACTACAACAACCTTTAATTCGCTCATATCGTTAAATCAGATGACCGCATTGGTTGCTCTCTTAATTTGAGTGGATATTGTGAATAGCCACTTCAATCGCTCCACTTTAACCCCAGGCTTGTAATGATCTCAACAGCTCGAATTCATCACCTCTTTCGAGTGTTATCGTTTTATTTGAGTTTCTCTTTATTTCTTTACAATTCATTTTGCTTGTTTCGTGAGTTTGTCGAAAAAATCGAGTAGTTTGTTAGAAAAATAAAAGATTTTCTTTGAAAATACTGTCAATAAATAGCTTAGAAAGAGTCCCCCGTGTTTCTTGTATTTATGTTATCTTAATGCATCGAAACAGTATAATATGAGCTCCGCTGCATTATTAATTTCAATATCGCCAACAGTTTTTTCCTTTTTTCTATATTATGGAAGAATGAATGCGAAATTTTCTTAGAGTTGAATAATATCTACGAAGTTCCAACGAAAGAATAAACTTGTCGGCAATATATTGAGAAGATATATCTTTCCATGTCACATATTCTAAAATAATGCATACATATTGGAATAATTGGAATGCAGTAGTTTTGCTTTGGAGACAGTATTGACTCTTTTTAAAAAATATTATTGATTTCAAATTACCATAATTCAATATTTTTTGACGATAAATTTTGATTGTTGTCAAAAGTCATGGAGTCCCAGTGGAAAGTATACTATTCGTTGTGCTATCAAGATTAGAGTTGCACACGTTTTTTAAATTGCAGAAGATATAGACTTTTACATCTATTAAATTAAAACCAACATATTATATTAATTATACACATTTTACCATTTTCTGCCCCCCCCCCCCCAAAAAAAGAAGCGCTTGTTTCGTTGGAAAATTAGCATTCCAGTCACTAATATCAACGTACTAATAGGCTTATGACAAATCTTAAGTGTTTATATAATTTTTCCTTCTTCTCGAATAGCTAAACGCTAATTCATCTATTCTGGGGCTTCTTAAACTGTGGAGGTCATGTAGTACAGTTTTGGGGTTAATTAAAGAAGTAAGTACTCTTGATTAAGGCATTTATTAAAAGTTATTAAACGGCTGTGTTGATAATTTTTCTTCATTGTTCCTCAGTTCTTGCCTTCTTCAGGGAGCCGTTCTGGCTCCGAGTTCAGGGGTATGCGTGGTGGTAGAGTTCTTGTTTTATTTGTGCTTAATTTTTCTAAGTAAATGCATAGTTGAATCCCTAACTGTAGAAAAGGAACGAGTCACAAAACAACAATTTTATAGGATACATAAAATAAAACATTTATTATTGTTCCCGATAAAGCCAAATTCAATTTTTCTTAATTAAATTAATTTTTTTAATGTAGGGCTGTCTTCTAATGCACATTTTCGATAAATAAGCATAGCCATCTTCATTTAAAAGAAGTTGTATGCCTTGGACTTATATGTCCATTTCTGCAGTTAACGATTCAGTTCGGGTCACGACAAAGATATTTAGCCAATGTTGGGGGGAAATTATTTTTTGTCTGAAAAGAGGAAAACTAGTGGAAAAAGTTTAAAAAGTCTTGATCTAGATATATTCTTCAGCTGTAAATGTAGATTTCATTCAATGCTACATCTGAATGCTCAGCATGGAGCGGAAATTTTACTTAAAATTACACTAGAAAAACTTTTTTCCAATCTCTTCAAAACTATAATATAACATTTAAAAGAAATCAGCTTCCGGAGAAAGAGCAATGTCAATATTCCTTGAAAGATGTCAACTAAATTCAAATGGGACAAAACCATTTGAGCGTCAGTTATCAGCAAGTCAACGGAACAGCTTCTGATTTTGTAGTATTCAGACAGCTTCTGAAAACATACAGTTACCATCCCACAAATAAATGTAGTAAAAAATGTATCTAAATTCTGAATTAGGAATTTCGAGAGGCGACATACGATTTACGCTTTAGTAGCTCAAACATCTGACAAGTCAAAACTTCCGGAATTGGACAGTTTGTGCTTTCAATTGAGAAGGAATGGGTGGAAAAGCGGCATTTTTTATTCGATTATTTCATTTTATTTGGCTATTTATACCCTCATCTCCAGTAGTGAGTGACAGCCCTGAGGGGGGCAAATCCCCCATATTAGCTCTCCCTTCGTAAAAAGTCAGCTCTCGCCGTTTTACATTTCCGTCAAACATGCTAAACGGATCCGAGAGCCAAGCACTTTTTTATAGCACCTCGCTTTAAAAAAGGGAATAAAAAACGGCTGAAAGGCAAGACAGGAAACAAGTGCAAGAAGTGAGCCTTTTACAGAGTGCCTCGGTTCGCTTCTTGCAGAGACAGAAAGCCGAAGTGCGACCCACACTTGAAAAGAAATCATTGACTTAGAATGACAGAAACGAAATTGTTTCCCCCACTGGAAGATTCGAAAGAGATAGAGAGACATTCAAATGTTGTATCAATGCTTAATCCGGGGCCATTTGCATCAACTTCTTTCTTCCTGGCTCTTTTATTCAATAAGAGAGGAATTGGTTTCTTTTTACTGTTATTGCTATCCGTGAATTACCTTCCTTCGGTTGGAGACGAGGTTTTGTTTGGCGACAGTTTCCTTTTAAAATTTTCTTTCAGCAAGATCGTTCAGGACTTATGGGGAGTTTAGAGAAGTTCAATTAATTGTGAAAAGGAGCTATTTATTGATTTAATTTGAATAATGGTGTTTGACTGCGTCCAAAATACATAGGCAGGTTCTCGAATTATATATATATATATATATATATTCCATTCTATCACCATATAAGTATCTCAGATTTAGCATCCCATTTTGAACTTGGCTCGAGGGGTATTTTGGAATGGACCCATGAAATTTGTTTCTTGGTCCGACTACAAGGACGACACTTCAATCTGCACCACACACCAGCGATGATTTTGTTTAACGGAGCACACGAACTCAGTGGTTCACAATCTCCGGCACATGATATTCGTCACCAATACCCCTGGCTAAAAGGATGAATTTGACTTGATTGGGCTACCGGTACCTGAAATGCATTATCATTAGGCTGTAGGGGTAAAAAGGATATAATTAGTTACGTCCGATTGAATGTCTCATTTATCCGCTTCCATTCACTTCATGCATTCAACCTTTCACTCAGCAATCTGCATCCCACTCTCCAAACTTCCACGTCATACCAGAGTGAGGACGTTAGACCGAAGACAACAAATTTAACGTCGGCCACGTCCGTGTACACGGCGAATCTTTGGTGGAATCAAGTCTTGAATCTGCGACCACAAAGCTGAGACTCCATCATTGGACCACTGCGGTCTTTTATCAACCTATACAGCAATGTCTCTCCGCTTTTAGAATTTGGAACTCAACTTTCCATATCAATTTTTATTGTACCCTCTTTCAATGCTTTTTATTGAATTTTGTCCCCTTCTATGTAATTTTGGAATTTTAAATAATTAAATCTGAAAACCTTTTGTGTAACATTTTCGTATTTACCCGTTATTAAATATGCAATCTTATTTCTATGTTAACATGATGTATCTTGATTAGGATGTTGATGCAATGCTCTAGATGAATTAAATTTGACATGACACCTACTTGCTTCAAAATTGTAGACCTTTATCAAAATTTTGAATAAATCCGTCAAAGGGTAGCTTGTCCATCTATCTATTCATCAGTATGCCTGTGAACACGATAACCCAAAAACTAAGCGGAAGAAATTTGGTAAATAGTCATTACATTGCAATTGCAGGTCTGTCATCAAATTTTGGATCAAATCCATGAATAGGAGGACTGTAAGCGCGTGTGTATATGAACTCTACAAATCAAAGGCGCGACAGGCTAAATGGATGCTAGTCGAACGCCTCCTTTCCAAAAAGCAGAGCGGGCTGATGGGTCATTTCCTGTGTAAATGACATCTTTATGTGTTAGTATACGAGAAAGTCAAGAGGCGAACATTTCCTCTGGTTTTTCAAGTCACTCCACCCTTCCGTCTCAAAGAGTGGCTATTCAGTAAAATTTGATAAAAAAAATTACTGCTTTTTTAAAAATAAAAATTAATGAAACGCAGATTTCTAAGCTTGTCGAAATCGAATTGACGAGATTGATAGATGCTCTTTTTTATTTATGTAAGCTGATTTCTATTATTATTTAAGAAAATATTGCAAATTTCTTTATAATCATAACAATTAGACGTATTTATGCAACTTAATAAAAACAAAATGACAGTAATGTTATGTACTTTGTGGAAAATCGAAGTAAATATCATTCTTGACCACTTTGGCGTGAGAACATTTAGTTTAATCCTTAAAAGCCCGATTTTTTAAAAAATTATTAAAAAATGTTTTTTGACTTTCATTTCTTGAATAAAACATGGGAAAAATACTTTTAAAAATCTTATTTTATTTTAAGTATGATTTATGACTAAAAAACAGTTTGTTACCAACTGACAACACTGGAATTTATTTCAGAAAAAAATGTCCTTGATTAAATTCTATAATATTAAACACTTATGAATTTTAATAACTAATAACAAAGATAAGGAATTTCCTTAAACGCTGTGGAATAAAATATGGTTTTCTCAAGCGTACAAACAAAGCAAAAAAGAGGCAGTCTCAAGTGAAAAACATAAATTTATTTTCATTTTTTTTTATCTGCACTCAGGCTGCCATCTATATTTTGTAAATTGATTCAATAAAATTTTCAATACGTACCCTATTGGCAACAGCAGGCGTTAAAGCTTCAGTCTTATTTTCAGGATTTTACAAGACAAAATTGGTTATGTTGCTTAAAGGTAACACTGGGCATTTAAGGGTTAACACTCCCTGTATATAACGAAATTTTGGGGAAAACGCGTTATTTATCCCTAATTGGATCTTTGGAAATATCTGATTTTAAGGATCAATTCGTAGCTTGACTTGGAATGAGGGAGTTTGTGAGAGTGAGTTTCGACAGTTTCAAGATTTATTGTTTGATCTCGTCTGTTTATAGTTTGGCTATATTCCTTTATTTCCTTTTGTCCAGGGGATTTTTGTTATTTTTTTCAACCTCAGGCTTTTTTACATCATCTTATTTGTAAAAAAGAGACGTGTAAGTTTTTCCCCCCGTTTAATTGCATTATCTCTTATAGGGTTTTTTAGAACATAATTTATAAGATGCCAGGTAGTTGCTATCAGAGTTGAATCAGTTCATGTGACTTCAAAGTCACATGACAAACGTAACTGTGCATGCCAGCTGAATATGTAACTAAATGTTACACTGCATGACGCAGTGCACATGCGCCTGTCATATAATCTTACGCTGTGTTTACATTTTGCACAACTTTAAAAAAAAGAAAAAAATGCTTTATTGTTTGACTTTTGGCTGATACAATGCAAAAGAAAAAGACACTTCCCGTATAAAAAATTTTTCAAGTTTCCACTTGCCAACCTTGAGTTATTTAAAGCATGGGTTAGGAAAATTCGAAGGGAAGATTGGAAGCATACGTCGTACTTTGTATCAGTGGGTTCTTTTAGTCAGGGGGTTTTCCGGCTTATTGATGTTTATAGACTAACTTATAAAAATGTAACATAATGCATAATTTCAGTAAAACTAATTAAATACATTATAGATGAAAGAAACGTCACTGAAATTCAGATTAAACTCTCTGATAATGCTAACGAATACGAATGATTCTAATGGAAACAGGAAAAGGTATTAAATAAATTAGACAAAAATTAAGAAGCAATGAAAATGCCAAAAAACCCTAATAAAATTTCTAATGTAAGAGGTAGAATTATATCACTCCAAATGAAATATAAAGAGAAAAATAACTATTTTGAGCAACAAATAAATAAAAAATTGTTCTTACATCACGAGCAGCATTTGCAAGACGGGCGGAGGATTCCAATTTGAATTGGCTCACTGCATTTTATGTACGTTACGGGAGAATGAATTGACTCCATTCTAACTTTTTATTCTAAATTTTCAGAGTGTTCGTTTGGATAGATTTCCGATTCATGAGACTTAACGCTGTTTCTATTGAAATCAAGGGGTTGAAGAATGGGGTCGACACCTTCACTTCTAGCACGTGTCTTTCCCTCAACGCCCCTCAGGGGGTGGCATCACGTCAGGGATCAAGCCACACGTGGTTCCTTTCAATAATCGTGTTCTTTGCCCGGCTACCTCCAAAAAGATGTCCATAATCGAAACTTTTTGTTTTAGGTCAGGAAACTTCTCGCGACACGTGGCCACCCAAGATGATCGTCACTGGACCCTTCTTCAACTATTCTTTCGAGCTCCACCCTCTGTAGGAGAATCTAGAAGAGGGTTGCTGATAGAGATTTGCTGTCATATTCAAAAGGAATTTTCGTTGCAAATTGAAATTGTAGTTTATGTACTCTTCCTCAGACTGATTATCCGAGTCCTCGACTTCTTACAGCCCTCCTGCCGAGGGGCAAACAACTATGGTGTTTACAATATCTATTGAAAATGTCAAACACTGCAATGAAGTCTTTTGGTTGGACCTTGGCTTCTGTGTATACTCGTGTTAAGCCTATTTTTCAGTCACTGCACCTTTTAGTGACACTTTTATGCAGATGTCCTGACTTTAGGGAGTGTTTATTCTTCCATATGTTGAGTGACAGCTGAAACAACAGAAAAACAAGATTGACGATTGTTATTTCTATCAGTTTGAAACTTCACTGGGCGTTATATTCTGATCAGTGAATGCAAAACTGTCAGAGTCCAAGGTGATATCTGTCCTTTCGAATCATAAAGGACTGGGTCCTGTCGCTAAAGAAATAAAGTTTCTATTTCTATTTTTTGAATGCTTCGAATCTCTCTTTGTTTGCTTGGAAATGTTTGGAATCGAATCACCCTGAACCGAATATATTGACGTACTGCAAACAGGCATCTAATTACAGAATATTTGATGTTTGAATCTGTAATTAAAAAGTAGTCATTCAGTTAAAAGACAAAAATCAGTTTGACATATTTATCTCAGGTGTCCTTTACATTCTTATATGGACTGACATGACAATTGATGTTACAGATAAGATGTGTCATCTAAATAATTTTAAAAAAATAAGCGGTTAAATAAGTTTGTTCAATTAAAATGGTTAAATAAATTTGTAATAAATAGCTTAAAACGGTTAAATAAATTTTTTAAATGAAAAGTACATAATAAGTTGCGAAATTACTTTTATTTCAAAATGAACTATGACAAATACTATTATACTATTTCTTTCAGTTTTAGAATACATAATGGGCTTTTTCTGTCGTTTAGATTCAATGTACCGTAACTGTTTTATTTTTTTAAAATTACATAAAATTAAAGCTGGTGATATAATTAAACCATGCAATTGATTGCTATTCAAAATTTTAAACTTATTTCATTTATATATCCAACGACTTTTGTATTTGAACTTCAGTTTCTTCCAGGGGCGAAGTGAGTAGGGTGGAAGGGACAAGGAGTATAAATGTTCCCGGCGCCAGACTTGGAAGGGGGTCTCGTAAACGAAATATTTTTGTGTTTGTGTTTAAGTCGACAATTTTGAAGAAGGGAGAAGAAAAAAACTATGCTTCTACGCTGTTTATCCTCGCTACGCCGCAGAATTCATTTGATATTCTATGTAATGGGTTGGTGGGAAGGTCTCGGCATAGGAGCCAAAGGGTCGCAGGTTCAGACCTGATTCCAGTTCTCCTCAAATACTGAATGATCTGGTGCATGTTAACCCTTTCGCGTTCATTGGTTTCGCAATGAAACCACACATTGAGCTTTTTTTTTTTTTTACTGCGCATGGGTGAAACGTGGCGTAATTTTTCTTTCATAACTTGAGAGCCAGATATATAGGCCAATTTATATAAAAATTCCAGTCCAATACCGTTAGTATTCAGAAAGATATAGGCATTGCAAGAGTTAATTGCTTTGGATCTCTAAGAGAAACAAGATGACGAGGGTTCTTGCACAAATTGATATTTTTTAAAATTGAATCTTCGAAAGTAATATTGAATTTTATAAAGGTTGAATATCCTGAATACTCCCATATACTTATAAATTAAAAACATAATTTTAATTCCATATCGAGGAGAACTTATTTGGAGGAAAAATAGCCCGTTACCGTTGATTAGACTCACTGTAAAACCACAAATTTCTTGAAAAAAATATTCTGATTTTTTTTCCTTTATTTGTTTATGATCAGCTACACTAACACACGTCATTTTTGAAATAAATTTAGTAATTTTCACAACGAAACATAAAGTGAGCTTGAAAGGGTTAAATCCTTCGACGGTCACACGTCCTCCTGCTGGTGTGGTGTGGAACTTTGGAGAAAGAGTAGGAACTCAGATGTCGTCTTCGTCATCTGCTGACGGTTCCACGTTATAATGTTCGTCCCAAATTTTGCCTCGTGTAACTTTAAAAAAACGAACATTAATCTAACCAAATGAAGCCAATCACTTGCTCTCTTCTTACGCTAATGAATAAAACCAGTTCTGAACGGAATCACTATTTCCTCCCGTCATTTATTTATAAAATTAATTTACAATTTGTTTCCACAACGATTATTAACAAATAATATTCATCATTCTAAAATTATTTAAAAATTTAATAATAAATCCCAAAGTGGAGAAATTTACCGCACGAAACCCATTACTTTCGTAACACAGTATTGATCGAAATTGCTTCAATAAAAAATAAGCCTGTCGCAGTTGCTAAAAAAATACCAGTTAACGAAAAAGTGCAATTAGTCTCCTACATTGGTACGGTCGCCCTCTCACACACATTGCTTGTTTATTTATTCGCGATTTTTTTCTTCTTTTTCTTGTCTGCCGGAAGAAAAAGACTCCTCCTTAGAAAGAGAGGGGCAGGTTCGAACATTTAGAGTGATGTGCCTAATTTCCTGCAGCCATTGACGCCACTCATTAAAAGCACCCCAATATTCTCTCCCCCACCCCTCTGGAGGCCCACCCCACAATCTATGAGGGTTTTCTTCCAACGCCCGATTTCTCAAGTCTCTAATACCTTTATTTAGAAAAGCTCTCGTTTATTGATTTCGTGGCACTTGGATTGCTAGTGGAGTTGAAATACGAAAAGGTTGCCCTTTTTTTCGACACATAAGAATTTAGTGCATTTTTTCAATCACAGAAACAAGACGCTTTCTTACACATTTTATGGAGTCTTTGTGAGCTGAAAATCAACAGCATCAAATTGCTCAGCCATTTATCTCTCATCACAAATTTCATAGTACTTTTTTTCCTGGAGACACTTTTTTCCGAACTGTTTTACCATATAAGTTGGGAGCCACGGTGGTCTGATGATAGGGTCTCAACTTCGGGAATGGCGGTTTCCACTCAGGAGTGGCGTTAGATTCCGCGCGACGGGGGGCACGACCTGCTGTACGAGGGGAGGGGCGTAGTGATGACCCTTTCAAATTTTTGCCAGATCTTTATCTACTACGAAGGACATTCCGAAAGTAAATTTTTTTTCGTCAAGCTTTTTCACAAGGAAGCTTTTTTACAATCCGGAACATACAGTGACATAATAAAATACAAACTTTTGGCTATTTTTCCACATATTCGCCACCGACATTGTCGTACCGTGAAATCAATTTAAAGAAGCCATCCTGGTAAAAATCGGTGCTCAGGGAGCGAAGGAAGTTCTTCACAGCCTGCTGCAACCTCTTCATTCCTTCGGAAGTGACGTCCCGATAATGCTGTCTTTAATGCAGGAAAAAGGTGAAGATCTGTAGGCCGGATGATCCAATCTATCCCATCCCAGACGACGAATGTGTTCTTTTGTGCCCCTTGCTGTGTGGGGTCTTTCATTATCGTCCAAGAACAAAACACCTCGAGGCTTATTGCCATTCTTGCAGTCTTGTGATCAACGTGAGGTCCTTCGGCACCCATCTTCACCTTTTTCCTGCATAGAAGGCAGCATTATCGGGACGTCATTTCCGAAGGAATGAAGAGGTTGCAGCAGGCTGTGAAGAACATCCTTCGCTCGCTGGGCACCGATTTTTACCAAGATGGTTTCTTTAAATTGATTTCACGGTACGACAAATGTAGCACTGTCGGTGGTTAATGTGTGGAAAAATAGGCAAAAGTTTGCATTTTGTTATGCCATTGTATGGTTCGGATTGTAATAAAGCTTCCTTGAGAAAAAGCATGACGAAACTTACTTTCGGAACAACCCTTGTAGTTGAATAATCCGTTGAGTGAACGGGGTACAAAAATTTGCCCCGACGGGGGGGGGGGGACATAACCCCGGACCCCCACTGGCGCCACCCCTGTTTCCACGTACGAAAGCCAATTCCACCGAAAGATCCGCCGTGTATGTGGGTCTGGTGCACTTTAAATCTAACTTCGAGGGTCAAACCTCTTGCCGCTGATGTGGAGCGGAAATTTGGAGAGGAGGTGTATGCTCAGGTGTCGTCCTTGTCATCTGATCTGTCAGTTTTGGGTACAACGGCAAAAGTATTGAAATTTTTCTAACAAAGGGATGAATAGACATCATGCGAGCTGCTTATATTGGGGGGAGGGGGATGAAACTAAAAGAGTTAATTTATAATTTTTTAAAACATAACTGAACCCAAAGAAGAGTTCGTTAATCTTGTTGTGACTCATGGCAAAAAATTAATTACTAAAATTGAACTACTAACAAAAATGAATGCTAAAAATTAAAAAAAAAAATATTACTAAAAATAATTAGGTATTTTCAGAAGTTTTTAGATTTTAAGAGTTATGGATTAATATTAAATGGTCGTGGAAGATGTTCGGCAATTCAGATAATTAATTTTCATTGCATAAATACGTCTGTCTTTAAACCGTTTCTTACAAATATGAGGCATTGTTTCAGTTCAAGGTTTCTTAAACTGTGGTTTAAACTGGTATGGGATCGCGAGTACTTTCACAGCTTCTTCTTCTTTCAGATTCTTCAATGCTCGCCGCAGTTGTTGAGAAAATCATCTTGACTTAAATTTGCGGAATAATTATTTTAATTTCATCTTTTTTATATTTATTATTCATTAAAGTTATGATTTGATAGCCCCCCCCCATCTTTAAAATTTTTGACAAAACTGGAGACTCGAGTGAAAAAAATATTACAAAATATAATATAATATAAAATATAATAAGATAACTATTATAATAAATATAATACTAGAAAATATAAATGTAAAAAAGTTCATGGTTCAACTGCATTGAACGAATGTAGGCGTATGATTATTGTAATTTATATAGTAGTGTTGATTATCTGGATTATTCTGGAATATTTAACCCTGCGCTATACGATACAACAGTTTTTACTACAGTTGTGTACCGCACACACCACTAGTTGTGTAAATCATTGTAAATAGATGTATGAAATATAGAAAACTAATTTTAAGAATTAATCTGAATTTAAATTTCTAATTAAAATTAATTAATTAAAAATATAATTGATTAAAATTTATTTTTTTAAAAGTGCTCTACTTCAAGTCAAACCTTTAATAAATAAATTATTCATTAAATAAGTAATTAATTATTCAAAATTAATGTAAAATGGCAAAAATAAAGATGATGCAAGTATAAACACTCTGCAGCATAGGCTTATGTATTTTTTCTATATACTGTCATTAAAAATGTACAATCACTTATGGGTATTATTAAAGTTCATGCACCATAGTTTTAGGGAAAGTATTACGGGACTTTTAATTGGTGCAGGACTTCTTAAACTGTGTGACGTCTTCTTTATCGTCGTGTAGAAGATTATAGAGGTCACAAAAAATTTTATGTTCCCTTGTTTGAGATTCTTCAATATTTGCAGTCCAAAATATTTAATAACACTTAAAATCTTTCGTTAAAACTCATTGAATACCCAATAATTTTTTTTTCTCCCTACTTATCGTTTAGTAGTGCTTAATTTTTATTTTTTTTTTTTTAAATTTTTTATTTTCCGAATTTGGGCTAGATAATTTTTTTTTTCTCTTGAAATGTGGCTGCGAGTGGAAAAAATTTAAAAAGTCCTGTCTTAAAGGGTAACTACAGCTCTCAAATTTCAAAGTGGACATTTTCTCTATAAAGATATTTTGTAAAATATCTACAATACATGGCATATTTTCGTTCACTTGATCCGACATCTTATATTAAAATGATAAAGTTGCCATTTATCACTTCACTTTATTTACATTTTAAATATTCCGAAGAAGAAAACCTCCTGCGTGTTTTAAGAGGCAAAACTGGAAACGCCTTCTGCCTTCATTAAAATAAGTAGCACGGAGAACAAAAATTCCTGGAAACATCACATGCTTTTTGAACGAAAAAAAAAAAAGGACAATAAACAAAATGTAGGACATAAATCCCCCTGCTCACTTTCTACAGCCCATTTATTTTAACTTCAAATCGCCGCTTCCCCATCTTACCCGAAGTCTTTCCAGGTATTCTCTCCAAAGGGGGGGAGGCGTCTGCTATTCCTGAAGCATTCCCCCCCAGAAGAGAATGAATAGCCCTCGAAGGACGAAAAGGCGCGCCAATGGACAAAGACTCAACAAGTGCACTGACAGGACTCGAGAGGGTTCAATAGTAAGAGAGTCCCGGAAGGAAGGCACGTCAGGATTTAGATAATAAGGTTTGACTAATTGACCCATCTCCCCCGCCTTCCAACAGGGACGGTGAGCTACCATGGGTCGCTTCCAGAAGTTAGTGTTGAAAATTGATAGCCCATACTGGGGAGTTATTTAACACCTCACAGTTGGAGTCATTTGTGGCTACTGTTGAAAATACAGTGCAGCGAAGTCATTTAGGACAGAAACAGGGCCATTGAGGCATCCTGTGATATATGGGTGTCTCAACTCAATGAATTCGTGGTCACATGTATAAAGCTAACAAGGGAGGATATTTCGTCCTGGAGATAGCGGGCAGATATAATTGTCCCTCTGGTTTTGAGCATTGTTGTGGAGGTTGTGAAATGTGGACGACAAAACGGGATGGTGTCATTTATATTGTCAGAACTTTTTCTTTATAAAGAGTGAAAAATTTGGATCTTCCCAGGGTTGGTTGCGCTTTACGCGCATGGATGCCCTGGGCCTAAGAGTCTGCACGTGTTTTCTGTCCTATTGTTACGATTTGAAAAGAATTCCTCAGTTTTCTTTCCTTAAAATATTTTTCTTTGAAGTATTTTTGGCCGTAATTACGAAGAAAATTCAGATAACTGCGTTCCGAAAGTAACAGTCAATTAAAATAACAGAGCATGAACGCTTTGCCATCATCTTTGCTTCCCAAAGAAGATGGATTTGGCAAGCACAAAATATCGTTCAAATAAAAGCAAGATGGAAGCAATGTATTACGATTAGTGACATTTGTAATTGGAAAGAAAATTATGATTATATGCTCCAAGCATCAGAAAAATATCTTGGTTTCTTCTTTGTTGAATAAAAAAAAATGAAAGGACATCGTATCTTTTATCTTCAATTCAGTTATTTATTTATAAAAATGATAGTAGGGGGAATGCGAGGACATTGATACACTTTTTTTGGAAAGCTAAAAAATAATTTTACCAACGGTAATAATTAGAACTAATACACTAAATTTATACTTTTGTTAATCTAATATAGGATTTCAATCGAGTTTTGGTCATAAATGGCATAATAAAATATATATTTATTACACTTTTTTTACTAAAAATGGATTTGTATCAATTTGCCCAATACTAGGGGTACATTGATACACACGGAAATATCGAAAATAATGATGGTTAATAGGTGCGGGATCAAAACAAAATTTGTTTCATCAATAAACTTTGTATTCCAAATCAAGGTTTAAAAGTTTAACAAAGTAACAAACTTTTATTTTAAACAAAATTCAACATTTTTAATGAGATTGAAAAATGAAACATTAATGTCTCATAAAATAATTTATCTCTACAAATAATAAAGGAGAATTCGTGTGTGTTTATTTGTGTGTGTGTGTGTGTGTGTGTAAAAATACTTTGAGGGAGGGAATGTGTATCTCGAAGCCGTTTTTGGAAATTTTAATTATTTAAAAATTAAGGGAATTTTTTGAGTTCTTCCTTGTTAACTTACGAAAATAGTATAGCACAAAAATAATTTTTACCCCATCTGAAAATGCAAAAAAAAATTTTTTTTGATGATATTAATTAAGTTTCTGTACAATTTTTTTCTCCAGTTTTAATAAATTCGTAAAAAAATATTTTAAACTTAATTTACAACAATACTTTTCATTTTTGCATTTATATTCAAACCGTTTTCAATGTTAAAACAAATACTTCATTGTGTGTCTCTCTTAGATAGCTCATTATTACGTTTTTTTTTTTTTTTTTCATTTCTGAAGACGATTTTGCAAAGTAGTTGCTGTTAAGGCACATTGATACACACAGAAGATGCGTATGAATGTGCTCCGGAGTCAATTGTATCAATCTGCCCCGAGAGACTTTTTTACTTAAAATAAGTGGTCACGCAAAAACAATGCTAAAAACCTCAAAACGTAATATAGTTCAGAAAAATAAATGCCTTTTCCTACCTTTGGAGTAGATTCCCTGGCAGGAAAACGTAAATAGTTAAAGAAATCACACAACACATACTAAGAGTAAAATTCACTTAGACGAAAAGATTAGCGGTTTGGTTCATTTGTAAATTATCTTTTGACTTACCATGGCCGAAAAATACACCGTGTGCCAAGGGATGCAGTGGCATATATATGAGGGGATGTGAACATCATGAACCATTCCAATCATCCAAATTTATGGACTGTATCAATGTTTCCTCGTATCAATCTACCCCAACTCCCCCTATACATCACAATAACTGTATATTGTGACATAATCTACATTAATCTATAAAACCTACATTAGTTAGAATTTACAAAAATATTACAACAATACAACTCTCAAAATTACAGAATTTAGCATTGATAGTATTTGTAGAGAAAAGGAAGCCTTAAGAAACAATTAAATCAATTCAGAATGCATAACAATCCCTGACAAACGCAACTGTCCATGTCATCTAACATCTAAACGTATTTTAGTTTACGTTGTGCTGTGACGTTACGTCATATTTTCTCCTGTGGAATGCGCGATGAGTTTCAAAATTAAAGGGACATATTGCCCAAAAAATGGCCAAAGTATCAATTTTTATTTTATTGGCTTATTTTGTTGATCTTATCTTTCCACTTAATGTATAAAGATTCAAAATTTGTACCATTAATATTATAGAAGTTATATAGTTTTTTTATTTACGATAACCAATGATAATTATGCACAAATGACAACTTTAACTGGCTTTTTCTCCATGTCGGACTTTTCTTCATTTTCATGTTTTCAAAATGCTAAGGTTTTTTTTCCTGTTTTAGATACAGCTTTCAAAATTTTTGTTCTTGATTATCGTTGTGCATATAATAAAAATGTGCATGCAATAAGCATTCAGTTGCTTAGTTGTATTTTTATATATATATACAAGATATAAATTGAGGTAGTGCTAAATTTTCTCAGTTTTAACCACATAAAACAGTAAAAAATATATTTAAGCGAATTTTTTTCTATATTTAAGCGAATATTAGATGCGCTATAAAATCCATGCACAGTTTTATGTAATATATTTCAGTGAATCTTCAAATAAAATTTGGAGCAGAAGTATTCATATTTGAAAAAATAGTAGGGAATTTTTAAAAAATTGAATTTTTCTTCGAAAAATTTAAATTTCAAGTTAACAAGCAGATCAAAATGAATTTTTTCTCTTTAAGATGACTTGATATGATTGTTAAGTTTTAACAGTATGAAAACTTTTTCAATAATACTTGAAATAAAAAAAATGTCCAGAAGGTAATGTGTCCCTTTAAATTGTCTCGGTGCACTTGACATGTGACAGCCGACACGGAGCTTAAATTAATTCGTTTAATCTATATCAAATTTACAATGCATGCCTGGATGCGCATCATAAAAAATAAAATAATTTACAAAGAAAATGTTTTGATTGCCTTTGCGAATTGTATTTATTAATTTTGATTCCATGAATCTAGGTCTGTCATTATTTCATCTCCTCTTCCAGCGGCAATAATCCAAAACTGTGAAAAATATATCCAGATATGCCTGGTTTCGGATTATTGACAACCACACTGCTGGCGCAAATATTTTTTAATACTTTTTATAAAAAAAATCAAATGAAAATCAATACATGATTTCAGGTTTGATTTGATCCATCAGAGAGTTCTCTTCCAGAGAGGAAACAATCATTTAACTCGGTTATTGATTAACTATTTAGAATGCCAGTTTCTTTTCACGATGCTTTCAATGTTAAAAGAAAGATTACGTTTGAAATTAGTAAGTTCTGTTGAATTCACTGCGTTGAAAATCCATAGGAATCAAATTGTGACATCTTATATTTTGAGAGAAGATTCTGAATTTATGAAAAAATTATGAAGCACGCAAAGATGCGCTTACGGAAATGGTTTATTGGTTAAAAATATCTATCTATAATAAGCATGTCGAATTTCTCACCTACAACGACTATTTTCGTGACAGTAAAACAGGATGTGAAACAAAAGTTTTCAATAAAATTATCTACATTTCAACTTTATCAATTAAATTTCTAACTATAAACTATTATTAATTTATTTTAAATAAAGCTTCATCGTATCAGGAAGATCCAGAGAAGATTTGAATTAAGGTTTGCAAATTAAAAATATTTGGGTAATTAAGATACGTTATTTTCTTACTATTTTCTCTTTTAATATAACACCATGTCATATTCAAATAGATATAATCAATAATCAGGGTGAATTTGATTTGAAGGAAAAATTTAGTGATTATTTATAGCAATTATTATTCTTACGAAAAGAAATACGTCTCCTTTAAGATTCAGAACTTCTAAAATTCCCTTCGGGTGAGTTTTGAAAGTAATCACTGCGAACAAGGGTTTCTTCGAAATTGGAAAATTGGAAGCAAAAGAGATACAACAAAGATCCGTTCTTTTTCATACTATACTTTAGAAAGTTCTATACACATTACGTCACTGTCGCATGACAAATGTAATTGCGCATGTCATCTAACATCAAGCTGCACGTTATCTTACATTGTGCAGAATACCACGACACATAGAGGGGCCCAGCGGGTAATTTTTGAAAAGAATAGGAATTTTTAAACAAATAAGAGTGATGAAAAGATTTTAATGATATATATTGAAATTACATAGTGGGCAATTATTGATAAAGGGATTCAAAGTGACTGCCTTCTTTAACAAGGACAGCAGTGAGGCGGTTCTGGAATCCATCCATCACGCGTGAGCAAACTTCGCAGTCAATCGTGTGCTTTGCAGTCCTTTTGTCCGGCCAGTTCTTGTTGTGAAAGCCCTCCTGACATGCCCGTTGCACTGCCTTAACATATTCATGGCATTTCGAGCACAATAAACACTCGAATTTCTGTTGAATATTTATTCATTTTCGCTTGTAACAATCGCAACGGAACAACACACTTAAACTCATCACTCGCTAACGAAACACACCTATATAATTGCCCGCTCTAATGATCATGCGCACCAAGTTTAGTCTCACTTGCGCTATCTATTAGATTGTTTTTCAAACATTACCCGCTGAGTCACCCTGTATCACTCGAGCATGAATCTATAATTCATATTCGAGCTATCATAAATTCAATATTTGATAGCTGAAGTACAAACTATTAAGTAATGATAGCATTCGGCTCTACTTACGTACCTGTAAACCTTTTAATAGCCAAATTCACTTTCGCAGGCTTATTGTTAAATTTTCTCGTTTCAAATAGCACATTTACTGGTTGTTCTCCAGTTTTGATGCTTCAAAAGATGGACAATCTGAACTTTAAAAATTTTCTGAAAAAATTGTTAACTATCAGTTAGGAAAAAATTTGAAAATAATATGCGACTTTTAGGACGGAGAAACTAAAATTGAAAGATTCAGTGTTAATTGACTGAAATAACTGAAGAAGAATTCTTTCAGTTCGTAAATTTGGATGAAATGAAGTGATAGAAATTCACTGAATATCTAAAATTTGCAAGTAAGATATGGATAAAAGTGGTGACGATTTTAGAAGTTCAACAGTGCTTTTCAATCAATTACATCGATCATTCGTCAACAATTTGATTTTGAGGGGAAGACTACAAATTGCTTCATGGGTTAGACTAAGGCTTATTTAACTTTTACTACTTACGATTTTTTAGGGGTGGGGCGGGTTAAGAAAATTTTTCATGACCTCAAGTATATACAGAAAGCACCGTTTATACGTCTTTCAAGGAACGTAAAATGACATATAAATGAAAAGACGTACAATCGAAATTTACTAAACAGCTTTATTTATCACAAATTTAATGCCTTTAATGCAAATTCATTTAAAAGTATTAATTTTAAAGTTTCTGAAGATAATTCTAGTAGACTACATAGTACTAAAAATAATAATTAAATTTAAAATTACACATTTATTATAAAAGTGAGAAAAATCATACCTTTTAATTTTTAAAAAATCTTGAACCGTCGTCTGACGTACTGATTGTCTGTGAGTATTGTTTACAACATTATAAGTCGAATTAAATTCATTGAATGTTTTTTTTTTTCACTATTCCTTTGACAAAAAAAATTTCGAAGGTTTTCAATAGAGTCCATTGCGTCTTTAAAGGAAGGTGGAATAACTTCAAATTCGCTTAAATTAGAATCACACAATTTGTCTTCTATTAATTCATCAACTGTGGATAATTACGAAGTCATGGTGTCTTTATCACAGTTCACATACTAGAAAGGAGGAAATTTTCGCATTGTAGAATGGGGAAAAACGACGTATAACCTGAGTTTTGCGTCGTATAAATGAAACACTTTATTATTACAATGAATACGAATGAATCAGGACTGTGATGAAGCGACGTATAAATGAGAAACGTATAAACGGTACTTTACTGTATTAATATAGGAAAAATGAAATACGCAAGTGAAGCGGCACAGTGGCGTAATGACAGTAAATGATACCCAATAAAGGGAATAGCATTTTTTCAACCCTCTTCATATTTGACTATAAAGAGCGAAATAGATGGAAAAATATTTTGTCTTCGTCTACTCGGCTCATCGATACTTCCTTTGCTACGTCACTGTTGACGTAGTAGTTAATGGCAGATGCGAAAGTTCATTTAATACAGTTGTTTGATATATTTGAATGAAATTTTAAATTAAGATTATCTTCACAATTATTTATGATTAGACAAAAGTAAGTTAATATTTAAGTTAATAAAGATGATCTTCACAATTGTTTATGAATAGCAATGTGGATGAATTAGACAAAAGCAAGTATTAATTAAGTTTTCACTCTCCCATTTAAGGTTGGGACCACTTTGGTCAAATGAACCGGATAACTTCCATTAAAAATCTATGGATAATCAATGTATTTACATGAAACTCCTGAAAAAGAAATCTTTATTGCTCTTTCTAATTTTTCACGCCGCTTGACTACATTTATTAGAAGGAAATTAAGCATAGCACTAGAAAGTATTTCAGCATGCAATAGGCAGAGATATTTCTTAATTAATAATAACTAAATAGAACAAATATGCTATCTTTTTATGCTCTTCTACGTATGATGTAACTTTTAGATTTAAAGTTAAGTTGTTTTTTTTAATTAGAAACATTTACTTTGTTTCAATGTGCTTCAAAGACAATTGTTTTAATTTTTGTAATAATAGTAAATAATAAATTTAGTACTAACAAATTTTGAACGGAAAAAAAAGACTTTACATTCAGAATTGAACTTTAGCAGCGTTTCTAGTTAAACTGAAAACAAAAACTGAAATGAACTAGTCAATAATAAAAATATCTGCAAAATCCACCTAATATATTGACGCAATGCAACTTACTGACCAAAATTCTTTTTTTTTCTTCTCCTCCCCCTTTTGTCACAGAGCTCATCCATCACTCGTTCTACATGCTAGTGAATTTTTGTTTGGAGCCATAGAACCTGCAATAGGGTTAAATAGGCGAACTTGTATTTACAATAAAGCGCGGCTTATTCTCGTTGCGTTAAGTATCTGTGTTTTTTGTTTTCGAGGTATACTAATCGCAGGCATAGTAAAAGTGAAACTTACGTTTGAATGGAAGTGCTATGCAGATGCTAATGAATTAGAAAAGTTACAGCCTTCGTGTTGAACAAAGCACCAAATAAAAGCCGCCCTATGAATTAAGATGAAAATTAACTGTGCCTGTGTGTCGAAGTATTAAAATAAAGAAATGTCATCGAGTCCACATTTAATTTGAGCTGGAGAGGGTTTGATGGGGCTAGATGGCAGCATGATCTGGATACAGTTGAATTATGAATGAATAATTTTAGTTAATTAATTAAGAAGATAATTAATCTGTATTAAATTGAAATTTTTTAATATGAAGTATTTCTAGATTATTGTTTTTTTTCAATTTTTGATTTTTTTTTTTTACGAACAACATAATAATTTGAGCCATACAGCTTAAGTCCGGGGCTCGATTTTGGTGAGGCACAAGACTTCTTAGTTGAAGTTTTCTATAATGATCCTGACTAACAAAGGCGAAGGAGGAGTGCAGGAAAATGAATAATAAATAAAAGCGTTGAAACCTGAATACTTCAATGTAAACGTGTGGGATATACCACGGCTAACAATAAAATGACATCTTAAACAATAAACTGACATATATAAATTTCCATGGAATTTCCAACTTAATGATTTCTGGTGGAATTAAACAACAGAATTGAAATATACAATGTTGCATTTGTGGTTTCTTGTTTTTCTCACAGATATATAACATGAGTGGCGGACTGGATATGAAAATAATGGTTGCCAGGAGTCAGTTAGGGCCCACACATATCTATAATCGTATCATTAATTCACATATATATATTAAATTATATATATTTAATTTTTTATATTTAATTATATTAATTTAAATCTATAATATTTAATAATTATATTTTAATTTAATTTTTTATTATATATTTCATTTTTCCGCGTTTTTAAAATAATTCCCTTTTAACACCCTTTAATTTTCTACATTTAAAATAACGAAACTATGATTAAAGTTATTTGATTTTAAATTCCGTAAGTTAAATATTATATAAGAAACACGGACCTTGGGTACAGGGCTATTTTATTTATTTGCTTTAGAAAAGCTTACTATAGAGAAAGAGTTCTTCTCTTTTTCTCTCCCACATTTCTTGGGGGCCCAAATTGTCTTCTGTTTAAGGGGGCCCACTTGCCATCGGGCAAGCTGGCAACCTCGCCAGTCCGCCACTGTATAACATGAATATGTTGACCTCTTTCTTTCCAAGTAGAACCGAGATTTGAGAAAAAAGAGTGAATTTTTACCCCCGGCATTTTGAAACACTAAAGTCCGATTTCATTTCGGCTCCCACTTTTTTAGCATTTGGACCGTCCTTTCTGAAACAAAACATTCATTTCAATATCTTTAAAAAGGAGAAAGTTATTGTCAAAAAAAATGTTGCACGTGACTTTGCGCCAGAGCCTCCTACGCCTAACGAGTTCTTCATTAAAAAATGAACTATATGAACGAGATTCAAAAGTCTTTTAAATCTTTTGTTGAGGAGATTTAATGCAAAGAAAAACAGCAATTTGACTGTAGAGCAATCAATCCAGGTAGTGGCGTACCTACAAAAAATGGCGCCCAGGGCAAAAACCGAAACTGCGCCCCCCCCCCGCCGGGGGTTGTTTTTTCTTTTGAAATGTGTTCCTCATTTTCTTTTCGAGTACTTTATGCCGGGGTGTGCAAAGATTAAATGTGCAAATAAACTTAAAAATTAACATGTAAAACATTTTTGAGTTGATAGGATTTACAAATTTTTTTACGAAATTTCGCTAAATTTTCACAGAAAACTTGGTGCATTCTAACTTTAATCCTTTAAATATGGCTGAAATCAGAAAATCAAAGTTTTTTGTAAGAAACATTTGATATATTAGAAAAATATAAATAATAGGTGCATTCCATTTATATCGTATTTGAAAAATAATATTAAATGTGTACAAATCTCTTAATAAATCGGAAAAAAAAACCCACACATATACGAATGAAAATGAAAAAATTATATACATTACTTTTTTGCTCATAGACAGTATATAAAAGCTCTAAACATTGAAGCAAATCTTTTGCTAACACAGATAAAATTTTACAGAAGCCTAGTGACTAATATATTTAATAATATTCATAATATAATTTCATACATATCTTTAAATATATTAATCAAAAGTTACGACTAATTAAGTTTAATAATGTTTTATCTAGCACCTTATGACAAAGTTGAAATTCATTGCATTAAATTAGGGGATACGCTATTTCAGCGGGGGGGGGGAAATGATGATTCAAATAAGAATTAAAATTACAACATTATTAATTAATCTATGACATGTAAAATCGCACTCCCTTATTATTTTAGTAGGGATTATTTATGTGCATTAAAAAAACGATACATTATATCTGCAAAGATTTTGAAGGCTTATTGTATCCGAAATGTCATAAATTAACCTTTTTGGCTTTTAATGAAGTAAAAGTGTTTATAATTACAATACTTTAGTACTTAAATGTTTGTACATGTACTTAACATAAGGATTACAAACAAAAAAATGACTGCCATTTTTACATATTTAATTAATTATGTTTTGTTGAGTATTTGTAGTTTAATGATTTGATAGTCAAAGGGAATTTTATTATGTTTTTAACAGTGAAATTAATTGGTGACAATAGTGTAATTTAACGAGCAAAGAAAACGTTTCACCTTATGGCAGGAATTGAATTTCTCTTCCTTATGTATTTATTTTAGCTAATTATTAAAGAAATAGCTTTCATTTATCTTGATTTCAACGTCAATGCGGACTGATAATTTTTACCAGCAATTACAAAACTTTACGCGGTCTTTTCTCTCTCTCTAATTATTTTTGTTGTTGTTGTTGTTTGTTTCGGTTGGCAGAACAACTTCATCTAGGTGTGTTTTACGAAATAAAATTTAAAATAAACATTATCACATTTTCATCATGCAAATAATTAAAATATTCAGTACTAAAAACAATGTAAAGATAACGATCTCACGTCTTTTAAAGTTGCTGGAGTGCTCTTACACTACGGAAAAAAATAGAGGTATATTTTGCATTCTTCGCTCTTTGCTGATTGAAAATAGGAATGACACTTTTAAACAATTTATCACCAATTTCCGACGAAACTAATATCCAGTCAGTTTGAATCAGGCATACCGTGTGAAACCACCAGAAACCCTGTTGAGATAATCATCCTTAACCATCTTTCTTTATCTCCCACCCCACCGAGACTCAAATCTATAAAAAGGACCTTCTTCTTAAACCAGTTTTTTAATTTCATTGATGTGGTTTGGGTCGACAAATATCTGAAACATAATATTATTTGTTATTTTGTCGCTGCTTGTGGTTTTCGGGTTGTAAAAATGACTGTATCGTTAAGATTTTCCCACACTTTGTTGAAACCACTTCAATTTTTAAGAATCTTGGGAAAAAGAGCTTCAAAAAAAAAAAAAAAAAACTACTTTTCCTTTAAATACAAGCAATTGATTCCTTAATTTCGCGCCCCCTGGAAATTGCGCCCAGGGCACGCGCCCCACCCTAGTTACGCCACTGAATCCAGGAAAGAATCCCGATGAAGCTCCTTTGATTTGAAACGGAGTGCAGATGAGTCTGCTACAACTGTGATATTGTATACCTCTATAGGCAGTAAGCAGATCAGTCAAAAGAAGAAAATAAAATCAGATATAAAAGTAATTTTATAAAAATAATGCAAACCAAGTAATTAAATTGTGCTTACATATTTCCTATGTGTGAAACTCGTTCTCACTCGTTCTGTTCGACTACTGTAAAAATTCCGTTACTCAAAAAACTTTACCCTAAGGAAAAAAGCACAAGTCTTACCTTGAGCACACTAACTTCCTTACCTAATTTTTACCTCAACATGTCATCGGAAAGGAATTTACATTTACAGTACTATTCTTTTTACTTCTATGAAATTAAACAGTCACAGGTGGTAGTTTGGAAACAAAAGAAGAAAAATATCGAAATCAAAAATATTAATACGAAAATAATTATAGAATAAAACACTAGCGATACATTGTAACAAATTGGAAATTAACGAAGAAACACTGAGATTTTTATTCCATTCTACTATTACCGTCAAGTGAGTGAGAGGGAAAAAAAGTCTAATTATATCATAATTAATGTTTCTGATTCAGCTAGAAAATAGATCGAGAGAGAGAAACGTAATTATTTCATCATTAAAAGGAACGAAAAATCCCTCATCGTTCCTTTGACACTCTCGAAACATAATTACTCTCCCTCATCAACACGGCGAATCCATATGCTGTGATCCTCGATCCGTTTCCCATGGAACTCGGATTCAATTCCCTGCGTCTCACTTGACTGCCCGCCAGTTGAGAAAAACGGGCTGTCAGTCGTGAAAAGAGATCTTTAGCGTTATTTGCAACGGAAGCGGAACGAAAAAGAAGTACAGATTCCCGTGATGCGTTAATTAAGAGCACTTAAAATGTACACGACACCTGACAAGCCATCTTTTCTGAGGGTTGCGACTCGGTGTGGAAGGCGGGTCCTCCGCACTTCGAAAACGCCCTCCCGCTGCGCACTGGTGCCCACGTCAAGTAATGGAGCCAATGGAACAACTTCTAGTATCCTTTGTCACCGCCCCTTTCAACCATCGCCGGTAGGACAGGATTCGGATGAAGTTATCCCAAACACTTAACACCGAGAACCTCCGGTTTTTGAACAGTTTCGGTTTTCTTGGTGGAAAATTTTCCGAGTGGGGAATGATCATGCGCCGAAATCGCTGTCACAGAAACGTGACTGGATAAAGGGTTGCGACCGTCTCTTTGTTACAGTTTCTTCTATCTGTGAGGTGTTTATCCGAAGATGCAGCTTAGCTGTTCCGTTGTTCAAGACATGGCAGAGGTTAAGATGTCATCTCCGGTCGCTTCTTCTCCATCTCCTCCTGTTTCTGGACATTTTGATGACATGGAGGACCTGTCACACAGTCCGTCGCCTCTCTATAGAGGGCCCAATGACCACCTATCCCCACCAAGGGGCCCCGAGAAATACTATGGGTCAAATGTTTCAAAATCTTGTATATCGTTTTCAGTGGACTACCTTTTGGCCGATAAAAATAGAACGTTTAGACGGAGTCCATCTCCGCCAACCCGTCGGCCCGTAGAACAATTACCCAAACGTTTCACTGTCGATGGTATTTTGGACTCTGCTGAAGACAGTAAAAGATTACCGGTGACTGGAACTGTATGTGCTGGACTAGGGTCTCGGCCTATTGCACTGCAGTCCCAAGCAGCAACAGTACCTATCGCTGCGCCTTGTTGGGCACATCCTCTAGGGTCTGCTTTTCCTTGGCTTCAAGGTTCTAGATCTTTATCCCCACCAAACAGTAAGTACTCATTTATAATAATTCTAATCTATAAAAACATGCTTAGATTTCTCAAATTAACAATTATGCTTACTATGAATAAGCTCATAGGGGAAAGTAGCTTCTCTGTGGAATAAATTTGAGTCTTCTAATATTGATCATTTCCTGTATAAAGAGAATTAAGTCGTCTCTAAATATCATAAGATGTGTATGATGTTGTCATTTTGCATTCATTTTACTGTGCACTAGTAAGTTTTAAAGGTAAAAGAAATTGTCTTTTTGTTATAATTCGATTCATTAAGTCTACTTTTCATTTTATTTGCTTGTGAATACTCAGAAGTTGAGCAAGAATCTCTTGAGGCTACAAGTGTTGAATATAATAATCAATACATTTACCCTACATAGTTTTCTTTGGAATTCTTCTACATGGCACATCAGCAAACAAAAATTAACTCAAAAAAGAACATTAAAATGTAGAATTCAGCTTGCAAATTCTTGCATTTAATTGATTTGATTCTTTCTATCAGATAACAGTAGTAGTAGATAATTTAATTTTAAAAACTTCGATTTTTTAAAAATAAGCTTCTGTGTAAAAGATGGCAGGAAAAGCAAATTTTCGATCGCCGTTGTCTTTACGTAATTACACTTAAAACATGCTTTGATTTCCGTGAAAGTTTTCATAAATGGATCGTCGTAATGTCCTAAATGTTAAGAACAAGTTTAAATTTTAGAGTTTTTTCTTAATCGGTAAATTTTTTTTGAATTGCCTTCAAAATAAATTTCAACTTATTTTAATCTTGCGAGATTTTATGTAAGGTAATGTGTTAAAGATATTTCTTACGAAATATCTTGTATGCTCAAACATTATAAAAACCTTCTTGTGAGATGGCCAGGGAAACAATCATAAATAAGACAAAGTTTGGGATAAAATGATCGGGGCATTCAAATTTTCTACGGCACACAATGTTAAACGTATCGTTACTGCAACTATGTGATAATTTCGAAACTTCATTAAATGCAATGCATACAAAATACCAGCTGCAAAAACTTTATTTGGTGAATAATAAGATCTTAAAAAAAACTTTAAAAAAGGAAAATATTTAAAAGGTAGCTCTTACTTTTGGCCCTTAGGCTTGCTTGTTATATTTCCCAATTCATAATTATTTTTTTTCTATTTATTTCGTGTCAATGATTGAAAAGACGATTTAAATGCCTTGAAGTCTTTGATTATAAATATTATTATTATAACATGGCATATTTAGATTTCTTTTGTAATTTTTGAAATTATGCATATATTTTTTATTGTTTTGTTCTATGACTCTAATGCCGAAGAGTTAATCATTGTTTGAATATTTTTTCTTTCAATTTTGTATCAAATTGTTATAATGTTAGATTTTAGAGTCTAATTTGAATATATAATTCAACTAAATGATTCCATCAAAAGCATATCAATATATGAAAAAAAGTTCATAGAATGTATTCTAACAAATTCTTTATGGAAGAGTTTTCTGCTTTGTTTGTTTACATTAAATGCCTGTACTATGTATTTCTGGTGTAATGCTAAGTCAATGGATCTTCAAAGCGGAAGTCCAACATATAAGCAGATAAAGTCAAGGTTTTTATTGTAAGTAAACAAATCAGAAAACTCGTCCATTCTTTTTATTTTCCAATTCCTTTTTAGTCTAAGGCGTGACAGTTGACTTAATTATTTTGTAAACAAGTTTGGTGAAATGCCTTTTAGTAAATTTATTATTAAAAGATTTTATAAATAAGGAAATACTGGATAGCTAATAATATCAAATATTTTGCTGTAAAAGAAAGCATGTTTGAAAATAGATAGTTTATTAATAGTTAACATTTTGGAACTACTTTAGAAAGTTTTAAAATAAAAAATAGGGTGTTTATTTAAGCATTTTGTTCATTTAAACACAGAATAAAATCGAATACTTCTTAATTATTTATTATTTGTTATTATGAATTAACTTTTAATTATCTATACTGAGCTAACGGTTTAGAATACACATGTTAAATATGACGGTCCAGGTTATAGAACAAATTTATTATCCCTTTGCATTTAAATTTCACTGATATATTTACAGAAATCTAATATTTTTTAATAATAACTTTATTAGATAGCTTGCCAAGTAAATTGCTCACAAATTATTTTATAATTAAGTTCAGATTATTTCTCAAGCAATTTTTCGGACGGTTAACTTGTGCTGTTCGAAAATATTTGAGGAAATGGTGAATACTTGATATATGTTCACCAAAAATAAAACTACATTAATTTTAAAGATCAGGGGAAAATATCTTTTTTTTTTGTTTTGTTTTTCGAAGATGGAGTTTTCAAAATAACTATTTTCTGCCATTTAATTTAAGTTAATTATCTTATTTTCTATGTTTTGTATGACACAGTTGACAACCAAATTGTATTACTTTAAGGATTGATTTTTATTGAATTGCGGAGAGAGAGAGAGAGAGTGCAAACCAGAATATGATTTTTTGACTAATTTTCAGCTAACTGTGATATTTATAAATGAACTTGAAGGGACAAAACCGCATCTGTTTGAAAACAAAACAATTCATAGAAATTCAAAATATTAGATTGATGAATCAGTTCTATTTTCATTGCCGAACAATCGTAGAATCTCTCGGATATTTTCATTTGTTGTTATTGAAATGTTAATATTTTAAATTTGTGCATCATAAATTGACCTTGGACAACATACCTCTATTAAGTATAACAAAACAAGGCTACTTAACAAAGAACATGTCTGTTTGAAAATTAAGGAAAATGAAAATTGCTGTAAATTTTGACTATTCTTTAGCATTCAATTGTTCTTTTTCCCTAATATGTAATATTGGTTTGCTTACTTGATTTTCGAATTGTTTGGGTTGGTGCTGCAAATTATCGTTTCAGCAATACGGATACTGTTTTTAAAAAACTACTGCCTTAACTATTTTCCTATAAGGTATCCGACTGTGTTCGGAGACATTTTTTTGAAAAATAACTTATATATACTTTTAATGTTATTTTTCAACTGCATATGTTTTAAAACTATGAAAATATTGTAAAATTAGGCTTTCAAAATAATATTTTTTAAAAAAAACCTGAGAAATTTGAAGAAAAATGACTAAAATATTTGCCTAACGCTAACAGCCATAGACAAAATCATATTCTAAATATATATAAATCCTTGTAGGAGTACATTTTTATGACAGTTATCTGTGTTATGCTCTAAAATATTTCTTGTACTTCAAAACAGTTTTGAGATATAGCTGAACGTAGTTACTAAACTGGTAATTTTTCATAAAAAATGCTTTTCATTTATATTTAAGCACTTAAAAAAAATACTTGATTTTAAAATTGGCCTTAGTTTTTAGAGGAAAACATCAAGCATATTACAGAAAACAATCTCAGAAAATTTCATATCAATACTTGAATAACTTTTTGAGAAATCATTGTTACGGTTGACGGTTTTCCTCAAAAACATCATTTCTCAGAAAACACATTCAAAATTTTCATCCAACATAAAATAATGCTTACAGTTTGGTAATAAAACAGCTGTAACTCCATTTGTAATTCACGCAGAGTAAAAAGTGAGACAGTTTTAGAAAGTTGATTAAACAGGCTACACAATTAAGTCATAAATTTTTTTTTGATAATTTCATCAAAAACGACGATTTTAAACCAGTCGGATAGTCTTTTTTCATCATTCAAAGTTTAACTAATCGCTTAACGAACTTGTTTGAAATTTAAGAAGGAAAAATAGAAACTTCGAGTTCTTAAATATTCTCTCATTTTTATCTTCCTCTTTATTCGGATGCTCTCTTATCCGGCTCGAGCTTACCACAATGTTTCATAAAGAGACAAAAAAATGTGTACCCATATACTATGCCATTAGATCTCACCCAAACTCCAATGACAAATAGTTTTACTGGAATATATCTTCGAAGGAGTAAAAATCGTAATTTATCATTGTGTGGTTTTCTTTGCAAAATCTTCATAACTAAATGAACTGAAACGGGAGAAGTCATTCAGCTGTTTCTCTTTGAACTGCTTTCAATCTGTTCAACATGGACATGGAACAGCTCTTCATAAAGTATCAACCCAGTGCTTACCGTAAAGCATAATCGAAACCATCCCGAATCCTCTTTATTTAACAATTATTTTCACTGGAGTCTATCTTGGGAAGAATACAACTTGTAATCCATCACGGTGCATATCTCTTTGCAAAATCTTCATAAGCAAGTGAATAGAAAAGGCCGCTCAGCCCTTCCCCTCCGTAGCGCTCACCCCCATGGCGCACTTTAATGATGTCGTAGATACAGGACTATCCAGTGACACTTTAAAACCTCAATAACCTCCGCAAGAAAGGAGGGGGAGCTGTCATGACAAAGGCCGGAGGTGTTCCGGCGGCTAGATTTATGGAAATAGCCGCTTGGAGCCGCTGTCTATTGGGTCCAAACGGGGAAACAGGTTGCGGACCGAAAAGGGTGCCGCAAAGGCCGAAACTCTGGTAAACTTTTCCCCGCCTGCATTATCTTGAGAATGATGGCACAAGAAAGTATTTCGAGCACTAATTCTAGAGATAGGAATCGAAACGAAACGAATGAGTTGTCAAAAAACGCATACTGCGACGTCAGGCTGTGATAACTAGGTCCCGACCAACCACTTGAGGAAGATATCCTCCCATTTGAAAAAGCATTATTTTTATCGGGTAGTTAGGGGGAAATTGTTATCGTTGATAAGCCTGGATACTAAACAGACATTACTGAGTAATGTTGTTGTCGAAGAAAGTGAAAGGTAAATGTAAACAAACAGGAACCCGAAGAATTTGTATCGAACCAAGAAGAAAGGGAATATTTAAAGCAAAATGTAATGATCAGTGACGGTTGTGAAGATGATTTCTTTATTGCTGTCTATAAATAAAGGCCTAGAACAAAGAAATAGTTGTTCGTACGAATCATATTGCATTGCAACATAGCTCAAAAGTGGTGAATATTCAATTCCATAACAATGAGTACTGACGCAATGATCCCACAACAATATATCAAGATTATTATCATAATTCTTGATCATGAAATCTCTACTAATAATAAAGGAGCGTGTGTGTATGTGTTGGAGCTCTACAGGACAGACCGCTGGACCTAGAGTTATGAAATTTGGCACGAACATTCTTTGGAGGGTGGGAATGTGCACCTTGGAGCCGTTTATTTGAAATTTGAATTAGAATTTTAATTAATTAAAAATCTAGCGAAATGTTGGCATTTTTCCTTAATAACTTCCGAAAATTATTACAGCACAAAAATCATTTTTACGCCATCTGAAAGTGCAAAAAAATTACCTTTTCAATTATATCACTTATGTTACCGTACAATTTTTTTCTCTAATTTTAATAACCATTTAAAAATATTCTTTGGCATATTTTACAACAATACTTTTCATTGTTGTAACGCAATTCAAACCGTTTTCATTGTTTAAATAAATATTTAATTGCGTGTTTCTCTTTCATTGTTGGAAGCTAAGGTAATATCTTAATACATTTTGCTCATATTTTATTTCACCAAAATTTTTGTGGAATCTGTCAACCAATCTCTCTGAGATATTAGGTATATCCAGTAAACTGAATGATTATGGCTGCTCTGTTTTCATTGTTTTTTCAGCGTGTTTTAGTTCAGCAAACATGACGCTGGCCATAAAGTGTGTTGCGCCATTTTAATGTTGAAATTAACTGCATATTTTGCAAGAGGAATAAGAAAGTGAAGATGGAGCTGATAATTTGCAATTAGATGTTACATGACATGGTCAGTTATTTTCTCCATTATTGACATTTATGTAGACAATGAACAGAACAAGCGCAAGGCCACTAAAAGAACATAGTTTAAATATCTACTACGATCTGCTTACGTTGTTAAAGGAAGCATGAATATAAAATTATTCAAGATTCAATTGAAATTATATTCCCGGCGAACAAGCTAGTCGCCGAAGGCGGCTAGTAAGAAATATAGTTATAATCATAGGATCAAATAATTGACTAAAGTATCCGTCGAAAATTATCTTAAATAAACGAGGTTGCGTAAATATACCAGGAAGAAACATAAGAAGTTACGTGCATAAAATGGTTAATTAAATGTTGGTCAATATAAAACGTTTATGATAATTAGAGAAGGAAACGAACTAAAGAAGATGTTTTATATATTTTTAAAGTTACTGAAAATGAACGCACAATGTGTGAATACAATTCAATAGACAATGCAAACCTTTGGACTTCAAAAATGGTTTTAGACAAATTTTTGAGCTTTTTTCTGTAGTGAAAAATGTTAAATTATAGCATCGAAAATTACTTTTCAAATTCTTAATATATGATTTCTTTTTTTTTTGTTTTGGAAAAACCTTAATTGAGAACTGTAGACTCTGAAAGTGCGTTAGTAAATTTTACCATGCAGCAATGTTTCTAACCGCTAGCCTGACAAGATGATTCAGATAATCTACATGCTTTGACCAGTGAATGATAGATAAAGAGCATTTCTAAATATTTAAATATTTTTTAAAAACTTTTCATGACATGTCTCATAGATAATATAGAGTTGAATCATACGAAAAGTGACAATCAGTCAGTTTGTTTTACAATATAGTTTTACAATGAATTTTAACGCATATCTGACAACTTTTTTTTCTTCAAATTATTGCGCCACAAACAGTGAACAGGGATAATTTAGGTTCATTTAAAAAGATTAAATAAAAAAAAGATGGAAGTCTATTTCAGTGATCACTTACTGATTCTAGAATAATTTTTCTGAAGACATGCCTCCAGTAAAGAATCGGTAACAATACTTAAAACGCTTTGCTGTATTTGTTGCTCTCTTAACGCTGTGACGACAGTGTTTCTAGACACATTCCTATGTCTTATCATTTGGTATATTTAGTATATTAATTTTCCTACAGTTTATATTGTATTTTAATAACTAATATAAATTTTGTAAAGAATTTACATGGGTAAGTTGATACATAATGCAATCAGAGGTGAATAGTTTATAACAATTAACTAAAAACTTGCTTTAATAATATTTTAGTACAAAACGGCAGCGATGTTTCAAAAGATATGTGATATTTGTACAGTTGTTTATCGAATGCGCTTTTCCTAGATTTAAGGGGAATGAAGCGATTTTACTTTGAATAGAAATTTCTACTTATAAATGTGAGTGATATATTAAATAACTTAGTGATATATTAAAAAGGAGCAAAAGTAGAACTTTAGAATTCCCACACACAAGGCTTAAAAATTGGCTTTTAAAAATAAATTGAACTCCTTTTCCTCTTTAAATACGGAATTTAAAAGTTATTTCAAGAAATTAAGTAGTTTAGAAACTGGTTTTACTTGTTATTTTATTTGTTTATGTTATTATAACAGATATTTAGGAGAGAGAAAGTGGAAATACATACACACGCACACACACACAAAGCCATTTCATTCTTCTAAAAAAAAAAATTCTAAGAGAATTTCCATATTGCACAAATGAAAAATCTGACATTTAGTTACGTTCTATAAAAGATTTAAAATCAGACCAATATTTTAATGTATAAGAAATTTCCAATGTTTTTGAACTTTTTTAATATCATGATAAAATATCAATAACTGAAATATATTCTCTTTAGAATATTATTTAAACAGTCACTAACTTTAGAACGGTGTTTTTTACCTTTTTGATTATCATGTTTTCAGTCAGGCATGTTTCAGTCTCTTTCCTCTTCCAAACTGGGAGCCATTTCTCAATTTGGCAGTCGACGTTTTTATAAAGATGCATATAAATCGCAATTTGCCTCTTTACAAAGGTATTTGGACTTATTCACCAACGTTGAATAAAAATAAAGATTAAAAATAGCCGGAGATTTTACACAGAAAAAGTAAAAAAAACCGTGGTTGGAGAGTTCAAGTAGTAGAATTGCTTTCAGAATTTATTTTTCTTGATTCCCTTTAATTTCTTTTTTATAAGTTCTCAGCCTAATAATAACTACAACAAAGAAAAAATAATAAAATTAAAAATAGAAGGTTTTTTTCTTCTGGTAATAGATGACAACACAGATGATTTTATTGAAAAACATACTTTTGAATGCTCTTTTGGAAAAGAAAATCTTGATCTATATCTTTTATAATTTTTTTCCTTTCCATTGCTTCGTTTAGCTTTTGGAAAACTTATAATGTTTTCATAAATGTGTATTAAAGTCTCTGAAGTCTAAATTTATTCAGATTAGCAGATTTCGGGATTAACTTAAGATGATAGAGCATCGAGTGGCAGTCAAGTAAACATATCATGGTCGTCTTAAACATTTGTGTCCAGCAATGTCAAAAGGCGTTCGACCGCTAATGAAAGAAACTAAAGAAGACGCAACTTGCATGCAGATGAAGAAACATCAGACATTGTCGAGACAAATTCGGAAGTTTAGAAGATATATTCCAGTGCTGACAAAAAGCAATTTGTATTATATTCATGTCATTGAAACCGCGTTTCGGTCATCTAGCGCTGCAGAAATTGGTGCTCCCTTGAGACCAATGTGTTGTGACCCTGCTGTGAGGAAGGTGGTGTAGTTTCTGCATGTGATACTGGAGTCTCTGCTTCAATTGTATCAGTACGACATTGTCAATAAAAAGGTTGAACAAAGATGTGATTTGCTAACTCTGTTGCTCGCATGTGTTACCAAAGAGAGAAGGATTTTAAGAGCTCGAAGTTGTATGAACGATGAGTTAACCGTTTAGATATATGAAAACATGAGAGTTCTTTTTATGAAATCGAATTGGAAGCAAAAGCTATGGAAGAAGTAATGGCTTCTTTTTTTAAAAAACGAAGCTCTTGAGGTATGCTGCTTAGTTTTTTTTTAATATTATTTATTATTGAATAATTTATTGCTCTCTTACATGGAAGCAAAGTAATGGTAAAAAGGGAGCCAAAGAGAGAAGGATTTTAAGAGCTCGACGTTGTATCAACGATGAGTTAACTGTTTAGATATATGAAAACATGAGAGTTCCTTTTATGAAATCGAATTGGAAGCAAAAGCTATCGAAGAAGTAATGGCTTCTTTTTTAAAAAAACGAAGCTCTTGAGGTATGTTGCTTAGTTTTTTAAAATTATTTATTATTGAATAATTTATTGCTCTCTTACATGGAAGCAAAGTAATGGTAAAAAGGGGAGGGGAGGGACTAAACAGATGAGCTCACGTCCTTCATAAAAATATATAAATAAGTAAAGCCACAGATTTTGTAAATGAGTAAATGAATAAATAAAATATAAAGTGCTTTCAAGAGATGGATTCCGCTTTGACAGCTTTTACGCCAAACTGTTTAGAATCAGCATAAAATTCCACTGTACTGCATGTGTATAAAGTATAAAAGTTTTATTAATGAGAACTGATAAGATTTCATTCATCAATTATTGATTCACCTTTGTGAAAAACTCACATCTAGAGTGTTATGAGTTTGCGTGCTAAACTCAATACAATATTATTCTTATATATCTCGAAACAATATTTCTAGATATTTAAGAATTAGAATATTTAAAGTCATCATATAAAAGATTCATGTATAGATTTCAAAAACCAATTCGATCAGTGCCTGGAACTAATTCGGTATCCTTCACACATTAAGTTCGAAATTAAAATTATCCTTTTATAACAGAGAAGTTTTAAAACCTGATCCTTTTACAGTTGAGAGCAATACAAATTTTTCTTTGTTGTTGTAAAAAGTAAAATTTTTCGTCATTGGAATTTGTTTATTTGGCGAAATGAAATTAACGGCACTTTCGAATTTTACATAGACTATTATGCTTTGCGAAAGGCTTTTAAATTAATTTGTGAACATTATAATTTTTAAATATAATCAAGAATAAATTTTCTAAATAAAAAGGTATTCAAATGAGTTTGCAGTTATTTAAAAGTATTCATGGTTTTCAATAGCCAGTGCATCACAAGAATGCCCAATGAATATAAGAGAAGTTCTTGATGTAAGTAACCATGTGCACAGAAAAATATTGCCAATTGCTGAAATCCATTTGTTAGATGTTTAAGCTCATAATATGATAACAGGTTAAAATGCTATATTTTATACTTCATTCGTTAGAATGTCTTATAGCTTGTTACAGAGACTTCAATGTTAGCACGAGTACACACATTCACAGTGATTGTGGTCTCCTATTTTAGCATTTTCAAAGCAATAAAGTGGAAAGAGTTTTGAATTTATCCTTTACACATGCCCACAGGAAAGAAATATACAGTGAGTTAAATCGAGAGTTTTAAGTGGCCATAGTATTAAATACCATGCGGATGCATTTTGGAAACAAACGGATTACCAAACATATAGATATTATGCGATTAAATGTGTACTCGTAGAATATCGCAAATAAATTTGAAACCTTTCCATCAAAACTAGTTAAATTTTTAAAAAAGAATACTTAAATATTTCTTTTATTAGAATGTGTTGACGCTTCGTATAGCTTTCATACTTACTCTGAGCATAAACCAATCAGTGAATGAATTATTTGCATACTTGAAAGACATATTTTGAGTTTCAGAAGATAATTATGTTTCTTAGAAATTATGAAAATTTTTGTATTAATGTAAACTTTATAACAAAAATATGTATAGTATTATGAAATATTCTGTCCAATCAATCGAATTTAAATTTTTAAAATTAATTTTTCATTAACTATGGAGTAATTATCTCTTCTTGAATTCCTCTGGAATTACAAATGGTTTTTATTTTATTTATTTTCGTACCCACCAGCATTCACGCTGGTATAGGATAATCTGCAATTTTTTTTGTCTGGTTTAATTTTTTTTAAATCTTTCTGATGGTTTCATTTTAAATTAGAATGTTCTATTTTTCATTTTCAGTCGTGATGATTCGCACATTTAAAATGAAGTGAAATAAGAAAATAGACCTTTAAGCCACTTCTTTTTAATACTAACATACCTTCGACCGTATCAACGGTTTAATAATAACTATAACAAGACGCGGCTGAAAAGCCAAACAAAACACAAACATCTCTATCTATTAGTTGATACAATAAATATATACACTACACTGAAGCTTCTTAAACTATGAGCTACCCAAACTCAGGACAGCACCTTCTGTTGTATGCTTCAGTAATCATTGTTTGATTTGATTGATTAAAAACCAGTTTTGAAGCTACACTACGGAATTTTGAGAAGGACATTCTGAACTGTTTTCAGATTGCGGGGACGAAACCTGAGCCGACACCCCACTCTCCAAACGTCCACATCACATCAACGTCAGGAAGTGAAGCGCGAAGCGAGATGGTATACTCCTCGGAGGCTTTAGATGCCGGTGCGCGTTATCTCCGCTCAAAAAGTTGCTTCGAAATGAAATAAACTTTTGGTTTAGTATTTATGGTGCCTTGTATTGCTACGAATTTTTAATAAATACCATGGGAGTTTATTTGATTAGATGTTTACTCATTGACCATCATCAGATAGAAAAGGAGTAAATAAAAGAACAAAATTGATGAAATAAAATATGCATACCTCAATTTTCAATTTGTTATTCGAAATTCCCAAATTTTGGTATTTTAACGACAGGATTGGAAGAAGGGGATGGTATAACTAACTCTGTCTACATAAATTTTTCGTATAATTCTCAGCCTTTGAGGTTGCGTGATCGACGCTTACTCTTTGGGTCTGTTACGTTGTATTTGGGAATAAATCTTATGATGATATTATCTGTATCCTCTAAGTCTTCGAAGAATTTTTTAAAAATATATCCTTATTAATCCTTTAGATTAGAAATTTCACATTGTGGTGATATCATTCCTAACAAAGCCAATGTGAAGGCGCATTACCTACGCGCAGATATAACATGCACTAGGCTTTCATATAAGAGGAACCACGTGGCCGAAGGCGAAAAAAAATCCTTTTTTAATTTCACTTCATTTTTTAATAACTTTTCTTATTCATGACTATCTGTTTCATCAAAATGATAACATTTTTTCAAATATCATTTATTGTTCGCAACCACTACAGGGATCCATTTCCAGCGAAATACGCAAACATGCACATAAAATAAAGAAGGAGGGGAGAGAGGAAGGTAAATTAATCCCAAATAATGTAAAAAAGAAATTTAAGAAGGTTATTTCGTAAATTTAAAGAACTTTTTAAAATCAAGATAGATCTCTTAGCTATTTTTGTTTACTAGCACTGACCAATCTGACAGATGTGTGTGGTGCCAACTTATTGAGTCTCTCAATTGTGTTTGTAGCAGGGACGTCACCCAGAATTTGAGAAATTCTAATCTATAATCAATGACAACTTAAGCTGATAATACGTAGGAAGTGACGAACAGACGTATTACCGATGGATGGCGTAACCCTTTAAGGTTCATTGGTTTCGCAGTGAAACCCATTTTTTTACTGCGCATGGGCGAAACGTAGCGTAATTTTTCTTACATAACTTAAGGGCCAGATATGTAGGCCAACTTATATAAAAATTCCAGTTCAATATCGTTAGTATTCACAAAAAAATCGACATTGCAAGAGCTAAATTGCTTCCGATCTCTAAGGGAAACCAAATTATGAGGGTTCTTGCACAAATTGATATTTTTTAAAATTGAATCTTCGAAAGTAATACTGAATTTTATGAAGGCTGAATATCTTGAATACTCATGTTTACTTATAAATTAAATACATAATTTAAATTGCATTTCGATGATAATTTATTCGGAAGAAAAATAGCCCGTTACCGTTCATTGGTTTCACTGTGAAACCACAAATTTCTTGAAAATAAAAAAAATTCTGAACCTTTTTCCTTTATATATTTATGATCAGCTACATGTCTAATACTCATTTTTGAAATAAATTTAGTAATTTTCAAAACGAAACAGTAGTGAAATGTAAAGGGGTAAATCATGTTTCTGCGCATTGTAGGGCTATAGAAAGAATCCCATGAAAGGAAAGCAACTTTAGTGTCAAGAATAACATTTTGTTACAAAATATCTGTACTGAGTGTTTAAATTATGTTCAGATAAATCAATTACTTAAAAATGCATTATAATATATGATAATTATAAAAAAACATCGAAAATGCATCATAAAAATAAATATCAAAACACAAAAGGCTTTAGTATTCAGCACAATTTAACTGAAAGTAACATATAGCATGCATTTTTTCCCCTGTACTATCAACTTGATTTGTTGTTAGTGGTATTGTATTCGCTACGAGTCGCACGAAATATTCGCATATTCTGATATCGTAAAGTGTTTTTGGTCCTTTCATAGAAAGGTTTCGATAATTAAAAAAATGTACCGTAAAACGGGATTACTTTGCACTCGTGGAGGTAACTATGCACCAGTGCAAAATTTGTGTGAAAAGTGAAATAGAGATCAACTGATTAGGGGTACGGGATTGAGATTTTTTTATAGCTTCTTGGGAACACTGACTAGTGTATTTCATTCTTTAAACGTATATAACAATCATTCAGGAGGCTACAGAAGGAAAAGACAATGAGCCAATTTTTCAGCGAAAATGTTGATGCTGAAAAATCTGTCTCTGCTGAGAAAGTATGACATTTCTGAAGGCAAGTGCATTTAAATTCGAAAGATAATAAGCCTAACTTTCATTTTGTTGCTTTGAATGAGAATTATATTTTTTAGTTAAGTTGTAATTATTTTTTTTCGGACCTGGGGAAACTTTGCACCGAAAAGGAGAGATTCTTTGCAACTTGGAAATTTGTGACAAACAGCAATCCCAGTTGATTTTTTAATTTATCTTTTTATTAAATAATAACAAGAATAATGTTTGCTTAAGCTTCAGACATTCCCAGGATGTATGAAAGGAAGTTAGGGACTTGTAAGTACATGGAGTTCTCTCCAGAAACCTTAGAAACTTGATTCAACGCGATTTCACAAGTTTAGGGTATTTTTAAAGAGACATAAACTTTTTTTGGTACCCCAAGTGAACAGTTTGTTACAAAAGAAATCTAATTCATATATCTAAACATGGAAATTCCCTGGCTTTCTCCAATGAGAAGGAAAAGACCGTTGTAACTAGTAGTCTAATTCAGTGGCTTCGTTTTTCTGGACAATAATATAGATCTCAAAATGATAATAAACGTTTATCTTACTAAGAAGGTTCGGTAATATAAATATTAGTAACACACCCGGCAATAACTGAATGAAAGGATTTCTAAAACGCCATCCTAATTTAACCAAATGCAATGACATAAAATTGTTAATTATAATCAGGCATTTATGAAATTTATTTTTCTTGTATATTTCCACTCAGTCTTTCAATAAATATATCTAGAATTGCATCCAGGGAATTAGTTTTGAAATATACTGAAAAAAATTAACCAGTGCAAAGTATCCCCACCTATGAGGTAACTTTGCACCAAAATTTCGAAAAATCATAATTAATTATTAAATCACCTTCTGATTCAAATTTTGCTGCAAAACGTTTCTGTAACAATCCCTCATCGAGGAAAAAATTTAAAAAAAAGCTTTTCTTTTAAAGAAATACATGTAACTAAACTCGAAATTCTGTCAGAAGTCATGAAAATCGGATTTTAAGATATATAAAGTTATCTCTTCACTCGTGCTTCTTAGATAATCGACATGTTCTAAATTTCCAAAAATCACTATCAGGTTATTAAAATCATTTTTGCTGTATTATTTTATCAATAAAACCTCCCTCTCTGTCGTATATTGCACTATTAATATTAATTAAATTCATTGCAAAATCAATTGTGTAATATGCCTAGTTTCTATATCAATTATATCTGTAGTCGTTAGGAAAGTCATAGATGCAGAGAAAATGTATTTTAAGATATTGATTTTTTCACACAAGTTTAATAAAATGTAAGCGACAAGTAGAAACTTTTCTTAGATACTTCTTATTTATTTCTTGCAGAAAAATAATATGCTATTCCTGCTTTTTTAAAAACTGTTTAGATTTTGATTTTATTATTGGGGGGGGGCGATTATACGAACATGGTAACTCAGAAACGGAAAGAACTAGATGCATGAAATTTTGCCTGTTGTCCTTTTAGCAAAAGTGCAGATTTGCATAAAAATTTGGACAAAAGTAGGAGAAGTTATACTTATAAAGAAATATTGAATATTGAATAAGAAATATTGAATTTTCTTCATGGTGCTATGAAAATATACGAAAATATTCCATATTTATAAAGATTTTTTTTAACATGTCATTTGCAATTTGTGTTGACTGAAATTATTAAATACCTTCTGGATTTTTACATTCATTCTCCTGAGTGTTCCCACTTACGTTTAAGGAAAATATTACAACAGTGTTAGTTTATTTGCATGCACGTTGCCTGTCCATCCAATGAAAATTTGTAACACATTTATTTGTGTGTAACTGATCGTGGCTATGAATAAAAATGAAATAAAAAAATGAGTAAACCGGAGAATAAATAACATGAAAATTAAGCGGGCATTATTGAAAAGACAATTTTCCGAATTTTAAGATTGTATGAAAATTGTTTTCTTCGGATAAGAGTTTCCGAAGTTATCCCCGAAAAACGACAGAATGAAGAAATCAAACAATAAAGGTGACAAACCGTCTGTGGAATAGGTGATTTATGATGCTTTGAAAAGAGTTTCATTGATGTCACTCAAGAACAGTTGGTTGTAAACGTGCATTTTTGGTAACAACGTGCCGTCAGAGTATACACATTGGTATACTCTGATAGTACATTGTGGGCGACATTCTTTTGTGGGAACCTTTGAGAAAGTTGAAAGTAGAACAGTCTCAATTTTTTAAAAATTATTATAGCAAACTCGTGTGATAAATTGTTTTGTTTTTCGACCTATATGTAAGCTAATGACTATGAAAGAAGTTTGTGACCGAAAAAAAGAAAGGAAAGGTTACAAATGGAATATTTTCTTATGTAGATCAGCAATCAACATCATTATGCAACTCTTTCGGTTTTACGAGAGAGCAAATTGTTTTGCAGATGAAGGCTTCTTAAATTGCAGGCCGTGAAACTTTCATATCACTTTTTTTCTTTCAAATTACTCTGAGTTTTTTCAATAGCTAAATAAAATTTAATTTTAATTTAAAATATTTATTTAAAATTTGCTGCACGACTATTTTAAGTCGGAGTTTCTTAAGTTTTCCCACTCATGACCCCCTTTTTGGGTTCATGGTTCCATTTTCATCTGAAATCTTTCGTCCGACATCAAAGTAGGAAAAAAACTTAAATGAATGATAAATAAAAAAATTGGAATGTAAAGTAGCTATTCAACGAATTTTATCGAAATGATTTTAGTCAAAGTCATTTTTGTAGCAATTTTTCTCCTTCTTTCCTCCTCTCTATCTCTCTCTTTCTTTCCACTTATTGAAGACAGCGGAATATATGTGTTGTGAAAGCTTTTTCGAATCCACTAGGAGTGCGACCTACAATCTAAGAATCCTTTCTTTAAGTTGATTTTTTATCACATGATCATTAATGAATGCTCTCTGTTTTAGATTTATTTCCTAATTTTCTGTTCGGAACCAAATTTTTAAGAAGAGAACAGGGGTCACAAATGGCAAAAGCTTAAAAATCTCAGCTCAAAATTAACAATCGGGATTCTTCCGCAATATTTTCGGTATCAAGAGAAAGTAAATGCTTTTTTTCTCTAGACCAAACTTTCAGCAACACAGCCTTTCAAGAGCCATCTCCTGAAAAGGAAGAAGCGAAGATTTCGGTCTTAACTACTCGTTCGCAGAGGAAATGATCCTTTTCAAAAAGTACCCGCAGCAATTTCTTCAAAAAACCTCCCCTTTACAATACTATAGAACTGTACATTCCCTTAATGACAGTCTATTCAGAAAGTAATCTATTGAGCGGGTTTGTATCAGTATTGACTCAAACAACCTGTTTCATTTTTTTCTCGCGAGTAAATGATGCTCATCATGAAATGCCGATTTTAGCGGCATTATAATGACTAAATGATTCTTAAACCATCATTAAAAGAGTACGTTTACATTCCAACCACTTGGAATTTCGATTGTCTTCCTTATGTGATATCTTTTAAACCATTCTCTGATGTATAACGGAAACTTTTTATGTAAATTTTTGAATTAAAAATTGTTGAAATAATTTAGATGCATGAATAATTATTAATTGAGCAAAATGGCGTAATAATAATTAATGAGAATAAATAACACAGTCTTTTTATACTCCCGTGATGTACACGAAGTGCTGCGCGCCGATTTCAGTTCGGAATCCATTGAACCTTCTGCAGAGGGAAAAAGAATGTGGTATCACAGTTCAGCAATTGGCCATGGGCAGTTAGATGGCATGCATCTCTATCTCTTTGTCACGTGATTATGATGTCACATGAATTGATTCATTGAGTAGCATGGAAATTTCTTTTAAAATCGACAAGTTTTGTATTTACTGAAGCGTGTGCGTTCATATAATTTTACCTACATGAGAATTTAATTTAGAACTCATGAAAATATATTGGTAGACAACTAATAAAATGAATTTTCTCTATGTAAAGATGAAATCAGTTTTTCATTTTTTTTTTAATTCACATTGAGAAATTTCAACATAAATCTTATCGCTATTGGAACCTTAAATTACTGGTTCTAAAATTCTCGTTTTGTCCTTGTGATGCTATATATATTTTTAGACAAAACCCTACAATAGTTCGTTTCTTTCATTAAGATGCTTTAAACCAATATTGTGCTCTTTTCCAAGGCTAGGAAGGAGGAATAACTGGAACAGGGATTTGGGATGTAAAGATAGGAATGATGAAGTAACACTTGGAATTATGACCATACATGGAAAGATTTATGGTATCGCAAATAATAATAGGTAAAAATAAAAAAGGTGAAAAAGAGATTAGTTTCCAGGAAATAATTGCTTCGACGACATCATTCATTTTTTATTTCGCTTATGGATTTTAAACTCTATTTCTAACCAATTTCTTTCCTAGTGTAGTTATTTTTCAGATCATCTAAAGGGTACAAAAAAATGCTTCGTTTGGCGTCGTACATGGAATCTGAGTTGTAAACTGTGATAAAAGTGAACATCTGTTTTTAGCAACTGTTAGTATTCGATAATGAGTGAGAAAGAAATACGTAAAGTCTCTTGAAAGTAGCTGTAATAACTGAAACAATAAACGGATGACAAAAGGCTTCCTGAAACTACAAAAGTTACGAAATTAATTCTCAATGTTTTGAATGCAAAAATAAGATAAATCAGGGAATTTCTTCTGACATGGTTAGATATCAAATTACCATATTTACAAATAAAGGAGTTTAAAGCGATTGAAAAGCAGAGCTCGTATTTGCTATCTAATTAAATTATTACAAAAGGCATCTTGAAACTACAAAAGTTACGAAATGAATGCTCAATGTTTTGAATGTTTTAAAACAAGATATTTCTGGGAATTTATTCTGACATGGTTAGATATCAAATTACCATATTTACAAATAAAGGCGTTCAAAGTGATTGAAAAGCAGAGGTCTTGCTTGTATTAATTACGTTTCCTAAGTTATGAGCAAAATGCATCTCGTCTAATAAAATTTTCTGTTTGACGTCTTTTATTGTCGACTTAACTGCAGAGTGAAAAAACAAAAACAAAAAAAATGAGATCTATGGAGGAGGAAATCTAAATGTAACTGGGATTTGGAATTATCTTAATATTTCGAATTCTAACATTTTAAGAAGAGAATTCTAAGGACTAAGGCAAGAGCTTCTAAAATTTTCCTCCTCGCGACCCAATTTTTGTCAGAAAAATTTTGCCGCAACTCCAAAGTTTGAATATTTGCTAATTTTAAATAAAATCTTTTAAATCAAGATAATTTTCATTAATTTTTTTCACGCAAAAGTTTAAGAATATGGAAGAAGAATATCCTGTCAAAATTTTCACGACGTAGCTCGGGTTGTCTCATGTTTTCAGATACCTTGGATTAAGTTATGAAAACGAAGTAAAACCCTGCTCCGTTACATACAGATGTCTGTGCAGTGTGAAAATTTAGCGCTGAAGAGACAGATCGCAGCTATGGAAGATGCGCCAAAAATGCATTCACACTTTAAATAACGCTAACATAAAAATAAATAACAAAAATTGAAGATTCAGAACTCAATTAACTAGTATATTAATTATCATCGTGATGCGAGTGTCATTCTGGAAGGAATTCTAGTATACAGATGGTTAGGGCGAAGAGGTAGCTTTGCGTTCTCTCCACGCTCACCCCGGTGGAATTTTTTTTGTGTAATGGCAACTGAAACATAATGTTTATAAATCAAGACCAGCTACAGTCGACGAATTCAGAGCATTCATTGAAAGAGAATAGATCCAAATACCAAACGTTATGATTAGAGACATCGATAACTTACGAAGCTCTATATTTGTACTAATTAATTTGAGTTGCGAAATTTTGATGTATGTTATTAACTGCTTATGTAATAGACGAAACAATGAAAACGTTTAGACATTTTTGAGGCACCTGAAATTATTTCCTTAGTAAACAAAAATTGCCAATTTTACATTTTTAAGAGTCAAAGAAGAAAATTCACTACACGCGCTTAGGGCAAATTCTGCTTTGATTTCAAGTCATTAGATTTCATGCCGTTAGCTATTATGCGAAATACTTCCTCTATAATTGAATTGTCTCCTGAAGTTTATTTATACTTCATGTAGCATAAACTTTTATACTACGTTTCTGATGATAATTTTAGCGCAAGCGATTGAAATTAGATCATAGGATTTAGTAACATAAGTATCTTTTTGGTATATATTGGTCTTCTACAAAAAAAGGTAACAACCATGTTTCGTTAGCATTTAATTTTAAAAAAACGCATTCGCAACAAAAAAACTCAAGAACGAACTCTAGCTTTAACTTCCTTTCTTTAATGAGGTTTAACAATAGACATAGCAGTTGTTACACAAAGAGCAGACAGCACGAATTGTGAACATTCTTCTTCTATCTAATATGGATTTTTATATTCTGGGATATAACTATATTCCGGATTATTTCTCTTGCAGCATATGTTTTGTATTTAATCTGACCTACGAATTTTAACCCCCCTAATTAGACGGAACATCCTATTTGGGACATTTATTTTTATTTCAATACATATAAGAACGCAAAGGACCCGTGAGATATTTAAGGGAGTCAAAGGTTTTTTCTTTTAAATTAGTCGCTATTTTGCCTTAATTTCAGAGTTAAATATCAAACATTCTAGCATTAAATGCACCAGTCAGACATTATATACATAGGGGTCACTCAAATTATTTCAATCAAATAGCAATTATCAAATTACGCATCAAATAGCTCGGAGTTTTTTTATATTAATTTACTAGAATGTTGGATAACTATCAATAATTTCGCCGCTGAGTTTTTCATTTTTAAAATGACAAGAAAACTACTTTAGTTAGTCTTTTTTTGCACTAATCAACTCTTAATTACTGTCAGAACTTTACGAAATCTTCTCATTTAAAGTTTCTTTTCCTTACTTATAGAATATAGCTGTTGACAACCAAATAACAGTTGCCCACCTTTTCTCGCAATGAGTCAGAGACGGCTACGTAACCATGTCCTAATTTATTTATCTGCAATGCGTTGCATTTGTTTCTGGTAATTGCTAGTAAAACTTTGCCAAACGTTTGTCCATTTCCATTAAGTTAATTCGCGAGTTTTGTGGATTTATGAAGTAGATTATTCCTTGATATGGCGACTGACTTTGCGTGATAGACTCATGTTGGTTGCGATTAATGATCCATGCCGTGTGCTGGACATACACTTTTCAAATGGCAAACCGAATCCGGCCATTAAAAGAATTGAGAGTAATCGCGTTCTGCCAGCTCTGCTGGATACGTAGATCCATGCGTATATGTTTTGTTCGTGCGTGCGTATATATGTTCTGTTAAATGACGACTTTTGTTTACATTAGCTGCAGCACTGGGGAATAAAAAAGCGGTTTCCAACCAGACTTATTTGCGTGCCACTCGCCTGTTGACTTGCTGTTAAGTAAACATTCCCAGTTGTTAAATATCAGGAAACGCTTGGAGTAGGGATGAGAAAAAAATGCGTTGAAGGTTTATTTCTGTTATTTATACGGTTTCTAATCAAGGATATTATAAACCGCATAACGCGTGCTGTCGTTTTAGATAATGATCGCCGTTTTGTTGAAAGGGGGAATTATGACTCCCTTTTCCCCACTTCCCCTCTTTTCGCACTAGAGTGATTATGGAACCCCTCAGGGGAATAGAGGGGGATAAAGTAAACGATTTCATTTAGAGCGTTGAGCGATCAGCGCGTGAAAATCGGAATATGAAAGATTAAATCATCGTGGCGCATTGTCGTTGGAAGTGTGTAACTCTAGCTAATTTTATAGATTTCATTTGCTCGGTGTAAACAGTCTGTTTTTCATGGCTGGAAAAGTGCGACTTTTCTTTGATTGCTTTGTGTTAATCAGATGGAGTCTTTTAAATAACGCAAAAACACCCGCCAGTGAACAAAGTGCACAGTTTAAAAATCGATCCGTTAAGTGTATTATACAAATAAACATGGATGAAATATTTATATAGCTTGGATTGAATCTGAATTTCTGTCTCACAAGACTAGATATTCTAAATCGTGTTGACATTCCGTGCTTTGTTATTCCTTTTTGATATTTAGCATTGAATGAATAAAATTAATAGACAGTTTTAGAAATTAGCTAAATGAAACTGTAACTCATTTTTAATCTGAAAATTATCCAATAATAATGGATAAGTTTCATGATGAGACCACATGAAATTGACCGCACAATGCTTGCAAGTTGCAATCATTTCCAAATGTTACAACACACACTTTTTTATTCAATTGATTATTTGTGATTAAATTTAAGGAACGTTTTCACAATTTTTTTTCTATTTTTCAGCTGAAATTGTTTGTTCCTAAATTGTATTGTATTGTTCCTTAAGTAATCGTAAATTTCGTTGAAGTTCTCTTTATTCATTATATTACGCAGGTCCGCATACTACTTGCTTCGCCTAACGATCCCCGAAATTTGCAACTATTCAGCAGAATTCTGGCAGTTTAGTATTGTAAGCATTGTCTTCACAAAAGATTTTGGTATTATTATTAGAATTGTGTGTAAGAAAGCGGAAGGCAAGGCGGTGAACAGCTGCAGAATTTGATCTTCTAACTGTAATATTTCACCAGCGATGATTTTGTTTTACGGAGCGCACGAACTCGAAGTTGAAAATCTCCGAACCCTAATTAAATGCTACCGTTGAACCTGACTTAAAGACTTGATTTGAACCTGAATAATTAATTTTACTGAAAAGTAAGCT
>BGPR01000011.1:647088-754281 GCA_013235015.1 Araneus ventricosus | reverse complement strand
TGACAAAAATCATAAAGTGAAGCAGTCATTTTAAGTCAGGTGTCTGATTTTTGAACAGGCAAGTTCGAACCTTAAATATGATCATCTTGATTACGCATGTGCGAGACATTGAAATACTGACTGGTCTGAACCAGTTCCATTTCTTTTTTTTATTCTGATTTCTGTATCAAATTAGAGAAAGATACGAAGGAAAAAACGTTACAAAGTGTAAATATGAAAAAAGGAAACTGCAACATTTTAAAGCTCGCTGTATACTCTAAAATAATAGCGTATAACATTATTATTATTGAAATAAACGTACTCACAATCTAAATTATTGGTCTAATTTACGATCGAAATCTAAAAAAAAAGATCCAGATACAAATTGGTAACTTATATTAAAGTTTGTTAACCGACAAAGATTCTTAATTCAAACAACAAAAATGTACTGCATTTAAAATTCATGGAAGTTAAAGAATGACTTTGTAAAAAACAACAACATTGATTTAAAACTACATATCACATAAATAATTTATAAAATCAGTTCAGAACAAACCCAACCCCTAAGAAAAAGAAAATGGAATTTCATACACTGGAAAAAAGCTGTTTGCTCATATATAGATTGCAACATTTATTGAAATTGTTAGATTTATAAAAGCTATTGTGTTTCTTTCCTTTTCTTTAATAATTCATTAACTGAATAAATTCGTTTCAATGCAATAGATACAAGTTTTTCACTAATTAATTAGAAATGCAACTGTTGTATTTTTTTCATTGAGAAACTGCTTCTCTAACGGTTAAAATCTATTTTTTTATTTTAAATACGTTTGCTACAATATATAATGACCATTTTTTATTTACTTCAGCCTTCAATTTTAGTTCAAACAATTTGTTCCCATAGCAACTGTTTTACAGTCGTTGAGAGTATAATATTGTCTAACCAATTACAAACAATTGAGTATTGGATGTAAACAAGATCTCCTTATTTAAACGCATTTGTATGCTTACTGCATATCCTTAATAAAGCTTCCGAATTACATGTTCATTAAAAATAATGGAAATTTAGTGTTTTGCGCATACATATTTATTTAAAAGTCAAAGGCTATGTTTATTGAGTTAAGTATAGTTTATTTGTACCAACAATTATCGTGATTCGAAATTGGTCTCGAAAGTCAAAGTAAAAAAGATATATTGTTGATTTTAAGAACGGCACAGTTTGCAGAAAAGATACAGTGCAAAACAAAACAATGTCCTGAAATATTATCCTTTCAAATTATTGAAATTGTGAACACTCTATTGCTTTTTGATAATGAAAATGTGTCATTACATTGAGGCATTGGAGTTAGTAATTAAAGAAGGACATTTTTACTGAATTTTTCTTGTTTAGTCCAAGTAATATGCCATTTAAAAACTATATGAGGATTTTCTGGCACGGACTTTGTACTTTTAAACTCGAGCAAGATGAAAAGGACGACACCTGAGCTGGCATCCCACTCCATAAATTTCAACGCCAAACGAACGTGAGGGCATCGACTAATGACAGTAACTCCACATCGACAGCATACCTCCGGAGTATTTGGGTCTCGAAACTGTGATCCTTTGCCCTCAAAGCCGACATTGTACCACCTGACCATCGCATTCCCTCTACGTTTCTTTTTTTTTTCGACATTTTTTCAAGATCTTAGGATTTTTCACTTTAAAATATTTTTTTAATGATTAGAAGTCAACTATATTACTTTATTTCTTAATTCTTTCACTTTCAATAGTAGTATTGAAATATTTGAAATGTAAAAAATGCTTTGATTGCTTAAAACCTATGTACAAAAAGGAGTGGTTTGATATTCCTTAATTAGGTTTCTCTAGCGTTTAAATTAATTACAGGCTTTAAATATGTTTCCTGCAATATTATGGAAACATTTTTTTATTAACTTCAATCACCAATTTTAATTTAAAGACTTAATTTCTTTAGCAACTGCAGGTGTTGCTTCTAAATAGCGATTAAGGGGTCTATTCTGGTACCCCCGGTTGGGGGGGGGGGCGTGTGTTTTTCCGTTAACAACGGAAAAAGTCCCCCCTCCCCCCCCAACCGGGGGTACCAGAATAGACCCCTTAACCTCTTAAGTCTCGAGCCCGTCATATTGACGTGCATCGAATTATCGCATTTTTAGGCTTATAAACTAACATTTAATCATTAAGTAGTTTTATAATTTGACACAAAAATTACGTAGAATCCATAAGTATCTCAAGTATTCTATGCCTTCTTAGATGAATGAAAACGACAGCCTCTTTCCAAAACAGGATGGGTTAAAAAACTCCTCAGTTAAAGGGTAAAGGCATGATGAATTTTGAGTACATTAGCAATAATGAGAACGTAGTATTTTGCGAACACAATTTTATTTCCAAGTCGAAGGTTATTTTTATTGAATTAAGTATAGTGTAGTTGTATCAAAAATTAATAACCAGAGATAATCTTGGAAATTAGTCTTGGAAAATACAGACAAAACAGATAATTTCGTTGACTTTTTGTAGGGTACGATTTGCAGGAGAGGAAGTGAACAGAGCAAAACGATTTCTTGAAGCATTTATCTTTCCAAATAAATGGAATATTCAACATTCCACTGTAATTTCATAATGAAAAGATATCTTTATATTCAAGTGTTGCATTCTTTGGTAATTAACAGCGGACTTTTTTCTTGTATTTTTTAAAAATCTTTTTTTCAAGATCTTAAGACTTTTCATTTAAAAATATTTTTAATTGATTAGAATCTAACTTTTTATATATTTCTTTATTTTTACACAATTCATTTGTAGTATTGAAGTATTTGAAGCGTAAAAAGACTTTAATTATTTAAAATAAGTATATAGATAATTTATTTATGTAGAAAAGTTTCTACGCTATGGGAATTTTTTACGAAAGAAATTTTTCATAAAACCGTAAGAAAATTTTAATATACCAATTATAAATGCATCAATTTTTGTGTATTACGGATGTCTTGGGTGTTGCAGTAAACCGGTACGAGCATGACATTTACACGATGGTGACAGAATGATAAACATAATGACTGAAATGAAAATCTGTAAAATATAAGCATTTAGCAGAAAGCATTTCCAGGCAGTTTGGGAAAAAAGAGTAGTCATTTCTTTAAAAAAATAATAAAATATGTTGTTATTTCGATACAAATTTTTTTCGTTGCGACTCCTTCCAGTTTAACATGCAGACCTTAATTAATCAATGAGCAAGGAAGATTTAAGAATTGGTTTGTTAACCTGACAGCAGTTAAAATTTAAGTTATATAATTAGAAACCAAATACCATTTTATGGGTTTCTCATTATTTTCGAAAATTGTACCTAATTGCGTGTAAGTATCGAACAGAAGCGAAGCAACTACTAGCCGTGTACAACGGACTTCTTATAATGCAATAATTAATTTAAGGAAAATGCAACACTAGGGTTTTTTTCTGTGCTGCTCTGAGAAAGCAACTATATCCCAAAAATTTTGTTTTGGAGCCGGTTTCTTACTGTATAATTATTTCCAATTAAATTCTATCTTCCTCAGCCTAGCGCAGATTTAAAATGGAACGCTTATCCATCTCACAATTCACAAAAAAAGAGATTTGTTTTAAAAGCAACCTCATTTGAGGAATCTCATTGAGCAAGTGTTGCTTTGTCGGAATTCTCTCGTTATTTTTTCGTTAATCTTCGTTATTATTATTGTTATTATTTTATTTTCATAAGGAAAAACGACAAAGGTTTTCAATTCACTTATATTCTCATTCCAATTTTTGTAGCAATTTTCCATTGTTTTGTTAAGAATTAGGTATATAATATCTAAATCCCTTTTTACATATCACCGCACCTTATTTCTACTTATGATATTAATTTAACTCTAAAGGAAATACTCTGAAAAACGTGTTTGTTGATTTTTTTGTCTTTATCGGTATTTCAGCGAAATATTTGTAATAACTGAATTAAACTCTTTTCCGAAAAAGTAATGATTTTATTTTTTTCTTACTCGCAGTCAGTCTTACTAAAAAATCCGTATTTCAATTTCCCACGTCAGTCTAACAATTTTATTTCTGGGCTTATTTTATATATTTCTATAAATTCTTGTTTATGAAATTAATTTTATAGTGCATTAAAATTCAATATGTAAAAGAAGTGAAAAGGGGACTTTTCACATTAAATAAAGGATATCAACAGAGAGAAAGAAAAAAATAACCCATTAATTAAAAAAGATGTAGTTTTGAATCACAGGCAGAGTGGAGGACCTAAGAATAAGAATGTATAAAAGATAAAATATTCACTACGTATATAAGAAAAGCATGCAGATCTGTCATGGGAAATAAAGGATCCAGGGTCCATAACTGAGGGATCCGTCATAGAGCTGGAGATGACACGTAATAATTTATCAATTATAATTATTAATTTTTTATATTTTCTAAGCTATAATAATATATGCAAAATCTTACTATCGTTGCTGAAGAATTTTCTTACATTATAGATATTTAGACTATTATTAATCACATAAAAGAGTCGCTTTCATTTCTTTAAGTCGAGGTTTCTGAAACTGTGGGCAAATACCTCAACTGGGGTCACGCAGAGCATTTTCGGAGTCGTTGGAATTTTCACTGCACACCTTTTTATTCTTTCAGGTAGTTCAATATTATGCAAGCAAAAATTGTTAAGAATTCACCTTCACATTCGAATGAAACAAACTAAATTTTATTGTGTTATCTCAGTATAAATGAATTAAAAACGACAGCTCTGTTTCCTTTTATGATCCTCTTTAAAAAATTTGTACTCATTACTGATATTTTTGTCAAAAAGACAACTCTGTTTCTTTTTATGATCCTCTTTAAAAATTTTGCACTCATTATTGATTTTTCTGTCTTTGCAGAATCCGGTGAACCTCCCAAATTGCCACCAATGAAGTGCCAACTCCGGAAGCACAAAAGCAACCGAAAACCAAGAACCCCTTTCACGACCCAGCAACTTCTGGCACTCGAAAGGAAATTTCGGTCAAAACAATACTTGTCCATTGCCGAAAGAGCAGAATTCTCCTCTTCTTTGAACTTGACTGAGACACAAGTGAAAATCTGGTTCCAGAATCGTCGGGCAAAAGAGAAAAGACTAAAAGAAGCTGAAATTGAAAAACTTCGTATGGCTACTCGTCCTTTGTTACCGTCCTTTGGATTCGGGATGACCGCTGCTGGTGCCTCGCACTTTTTACCAGGTGTACCAGCCCATTTTGGTGCATCAATCACCAGACCCCTCCTTGGACCACTTATGACCCCTTATCCAATCTATTCCTCCCCTTCTACGGTATGTCCGCAATGACTGTTTCAGACACTAGACAGTTCCTAGTGATGCAACCTTGAAAAGCTTGAGAGGCCTTTGGAACCCACAGCCAGTAACTTTCTTCTCTAAGTCCAGTAGATAGTTCCTGGTGTCTCAGAGACTATAGGTCTTTCGAATTCCTGTGGCCAGTGAATTTCATCTGCAAGATCAGTAGACAATTCCTGGTATTCAACTATGGAAAGGCTGATAGACAGCAGACATTCACGACTTTGTCTAATGTTCCTGATAAGCACATTTGATGAAGCGAGTCTCTTTATTACCCAACAGAAGGACAGTCACTACGTTTATTATTGAAATCCGAACATTTATGAATTTCAGATGAATGAGACATTTTTAGCAAAAATAACATCATTTCGTGATAAATGATAAGGTATCTCCAGTACTTCAAACATTTATTGAATAAACCTAAACTGTCTCAAGATCCGACTCAAATTAATTTTGTTGTATTATTGTAGATATCGTGATAAAATTGGTTGTAAAAATTTAAAGTAAAATGACGCAAAGTTCGGAAATAAAATTTCTGCACATCTATACTCTGTTATAGACCGATAAAAACTTGAAATCACCAGAGCCGGTTCACTAAAATATTTTTCAATCTATTTCCACCAGAAGAATAGAATTTTATATCGGAAAACTTATGAAATGAAGTTACTTGCTTGTAATTTATAAAGCTATAACGAAAGAAAAACCACATATTAAACTTTTTGTAGTAAATTTTCAAGTTATATGGCTTTAAATGGGTAAACTTACTTCAGTAAAATATGGAAAATATTGAAACCTATAATGCACAAAAATTACTTTTTCACAACAAGTATATGCCTTTCCGTTGGCACATAAAACTTTGGTAAATTAAGAAAAAGTATTTATATAAACTTTTAATTTAATTAAAAGAAAATATGTGTTGCCATTTGGATATGCCAATCTAAATAGGTATTTTTGTGTCTATTTCGTTATCAATATAATGAAGAACAAAAGGCATATATAATAAGGCAACATTTCGGAATATTTTAAATAATTGTTTGGTGCTCTTTTTTCTAAATTAGAAATGTGCTTTCAATAGCAACCATTGAATTCTTAGGAATTCCAAGTTAAATCTCAAATAGACTGTAAGCGACTTCTCATGATTTATTCATAGAAGTAATCAATTGAGAAAATTTAATAAATACTAATCAACATTTTCAATCGAAATTTTACATTTAATATTATTAATAGAAAAGAAAAGGTTTTCTTGAATGGTATCATTTTGCATTAAACGTTTTGTTTTTGAGACATATTTTTTTAAAGTACGCTTTTATTCTATAGCGCATATGTATTAAAAAAAATACTGATTAAAAATTTTCTTCATTGCATATTTCACCTTCCTGTCATAGAAAAATGTGAAATCTGGATTGGTTCTTGGGAATTATGCTTGAAACAATTTTGAAATATTATAAAGTTATAAATTTTATTTTTAATATATTATTATTTGTAAGTAACTATAAATAATGGTTATTTATAGTGACTCTATGCTTAAATATTTCCTTAATGCTAATTTTCTTATCCCTCAAATGTACTTTTAATATGAAAATATAGAAAAAATTAAGCCAATAAACACCTTTTTTATCATAATTTATAAATACGAGAATCTTTAGATTATTGTGGATGATTTGGACACTGTAACCAATCATGCAAGTACAGAGCAACTGCCTTCTCCATTTGCATTATATTTCATTATTGTTTCTTTCTTTCTTTTTATATACTTAACAGTCTCTGCAAATTTTTAAGATTTCATGTCATTAGCATTTTCTGTTTTTTAAATCGATCCAAAATTAAACAAAACAGTTTTTTAAATTAATCTTCTTAAATCATGTTTACTGAAGAATATTGTCGTAACTTTGTTGGTGCATATACGTACATATACTAAACAATCAGGAAGAATATAAATTATTTATAGTCAAAATGTTTAATTTAATGTACAATTATCTCGAAAACTTTAATAAAATGTTTTAAATCGAGACAGTTTCCTCAGTTGATTTTGTTTGTTAGTATTGAAGAGTCTAAAACAGTGAGAGCTCTTATCTGTAAAGCACTAAAACAAATTTATCGATTTAAAAGTGATTTGGAAATTCAGGCTAAAATTCTTATTCTTATGAATTTACTGCATTTTCCGATTCCTTCCCTATTTTGCTTTCATTTATTTATTTTTAAGAAATAATCGTATAAATGCTTACTGTATCACGATTTAATATAATTTTTTAAGGAATAATAAAGCAAAAGACAGATGGATAATCACCCTATACCTGGAATTTGTAAATTATCTGTAAAGCATTCCGTTTGCTATTTTCAGATGTACGCGCACTCTTAAAATTAAATGTATTATTGTGTTGCATTATTGAATTGTATATAATTGTTTGAATGCATTCTTTGCTGATAGGTGTGTAAATAAATTGATAGATGACCAAAAATCACGGATAAAACGTTTTCTTCCAAAGATATGATTCGATTGCTGGCATACTTCTTGTAAAGGATTTGTTTCTTAAACTGAGTAGACGAGTGGAATGGAGATGAAATATTTTAATAAATTTACACCATACACTCTTATAAATAACATTAATTAGACTAACTTTCCATTTTGCTCAAGATATAAGGACCAAAGTTGTTTCCAAGCAACGCATTGTAAATGAATATTAATGAAATACGAACGAAATGATTTACTTACTTTACTATTCTAATGAATGTCCGTAAGGACAGGTCAAATTACTAACTATTATTTACTAATCTAATGACACAATTAAACTGGCAAGTTATTTCACAAAGCTAAACTATTCACTACTGAGTTTATTCAAGGCCAAGCATTTTTTATGTAATGAGATAGAAAACAGAGGAGAGTTGAAAACTTGTTGTGTAGAATTTTAAATAATACACTTAATTATTCATTTATGTGGTTTTATGTTTAAAATCGTAAGTCTAGATAATTATATAATTTATATTATACTAAGCGAGAACTGATAAGGAGCTTTAAATAAAATTATACCGACAAAATTTTCTTAGCTCTGTATTTAATTTTTATTTTTGAAAGAAGAGCTTTATACCAGAAAATTGATGCAAATTATTTAATTGCTTGATTACATTTACAATATTTTACCCTGTATATTCTGAGATGCTGGTCATTATATCTTAAAAGAGTTCTACGTAACTGATAAAAGCTATAAGCACTTTGTTTATCTTTCTTTTATGTGGTTTATTTGCTGTTCTTTGTCTTATTATTTTGATTTATGCTCATTTCCAAATATATCTTGTAACTCTAAAGGATATATGCTATTTAAGAAGGATATTAAAAATTACCATTTCTCAATCGCAGTTCAAAAAATGGGAAAAAATTATTAATATCATATTTCTATGACAAATTTGTATTTTGATTTAAATAAGTACAAGACGAAAATTTCCAATGCATTCATATGAGCTGTTGACTCTGACTATACATTGTTCCTAGATAACTCCTAAAATATGTAATGATAAAACAACTACATATTTGCTGCACTTTTGACAGCCCATTTATTTCCAAGTGTATTAATATTGTATATGAAGCAAATAAAATTTATTGTTGTAGGCTTATGTTTCATTGTCTTCTTTGTTGAATGTTTGCCTTAGTTTACTTTTTTATTGCCCATACCAACCCTGCTTACCCAAAGGGTGTAAAATATGTCATGGAAAGAAAAATTCCAATACAAATATTAGCGTAATATAATAGAAGTATACAATATAATACACAAAATTAGGTAATGCAATACAAAACAATAAGTAAAAAATGCAATATAAGTAATACAATGTAAAATACAAATGTCGATATAAATACAATAAAACACAAATGTCAATATAAATACAATAAAATACAAATGTTAGTATAAATACAATAAAATACAAATGTCAATATAAATACAATAAAATACAAACAACAAACATAATAAAATAATTATAAACATAAATAATAGATAAATACAAATATACGAAATAAATAAAGAAGCATACATAAAATAGGCAAAAATGAAAAATTAATAAAATCTAATAAATAGTAAATAAAACTTTAAGAAAAGAAAGAAACAAAAAGTAACCTTAAGAAAAATCGAAGCTTGAGATACAATTTAGGAAAGGGAGACAGGAAAAAATTTTAAAAAAATTAAAAAGAAAAGAAACAACAAAACAATTTCTATAACACAATATTTAGGCTTAAAAAAAAGATCCCCCCCCCCCCGAATTCTGTAACATAATTTAGAAGAGGAAAAAAGAACGAAAGTCAGGTATGGCCATGATACTGTTGGGAAAGCCTATATTGCATACGTAATCACTTATATGCAAGGGCGGATCCAGGGGGACTTTGGGAGCACAACCCCCCCCCCCTCGGGGCTTAAATCACAGCCTGCCGAGAATGATACGTATTGATTTTTTTTTTTTTTTTTACTTTTCTTATCTAGACTTTTCAGGAAAGTAATTGTAATATAGTAGCAAGTCAGACACAAGTGCGTATTAACGAAGCCCTCCACCCTCTCCTTCCAAGAATGGCGGAAAATTCATGTAATTGTATTTATTTATTATTTCGTTGTTTTCCTCAGCTGGGCTGCTAGCAATAATTCAAGGGGCTAGAGGTTTGTTGCAGGGCTTTTGGAGGCACTCACTGACTTATCCTTGCATTTACCTTCCATTCTTTTTATTTTAGAGTACAGAATTTGTATGCAGTAGTTGCCTGCATACAAGTACTGCATACTTATACATCACTATGCGGCGATCGTTTTATGACAACGATTGATGATGTAGTTTTCAGTGGGGAAAGGAAGCTTTCTTTTAAGAAAATAACTGGATATATTTTAAATTTGAATCTTCGAATAGTTATATTGGATTGTATAAAGGTTGGAAATATGTTAAATACCCATGCGAAGATTCAAGCTTTAAAAGATACCGTAAAATGGGAGTTACTTTGCATTTCTGGAGGTAACTTTGCACCATTATAAAATTTTTGTTGGATAGTGAAATAGAGACCTACTGATTACGGCTACGGGATTGAGATTTTTTTCACGTTTCTTTGCAACATTTACTAGTGTATTTAATTCGTTAAACGTATATAATAATCATTCAAGAAATTACAAAATCCGTCTCTGGTGAAGAAAATACAACATTCCTGAAGGCAAGTGCTTTTAAATGTGAAAGATAATAAACCTATATTTCATTTTGTTGCTTTGATACCAATTATATTTGTTAGTTGAGTTGTAATCAATTTTTTTCTGATGTAGGGTTACTTTGCACCGATAAAGAGGGTTTCTTCGCACCGTGGAAATTTGCGGTACGAAGCAAACCTAGCTGGTTTTTTAAATTTATTTTGCATTAAAGAATAAGAAGAATAATGCTTGCTTTGGCTTCAGGTATGCCCAGGGTGTATAAAAGGAAGTTAGGAACTTATAACTATATTGGTTTCTGTCCAGAGACCCCGGAAGCTTGCTTTAATGTCATTTCACAAGTACTTTATAACTTCTACTTTTAAAGAGGCAGAAGCTTTTTTCGGTACCCTAAGAGAGCAGTTTTTTTTACAAAAGAAAGAAAATTTCATATAAGGAAACCTAATAATCCCCTGGTTTTCTCCAATCTAATGAGAAGAAAAAGACCTTTGTAATTTGTAAAGTACAGTTCAGTGACTTCGGTTTTCCTGTCAATAGTGTAGATCTTAAAATGATAGCAAATACTTATAATACTAAGAAGGTGTGGTAATAGATAGATATATTAATAACATACCCGGCAATAATTGGATAAAGGATTTCTAAAACGCCATCCTGATTTGACCGAATACAAAGGCGTAATTGTTGATTATAATCAGGTATTTATAAAATTTATCTTTCTTATATATTTCCATCCAGGTTTTCAATAAATGTATCTAACATTGCACAGAGTGAGTTTGATATTGAAATATACCGGGTAAAAAACCGGCGCAAAGAATCCCCACCAATAAAGTAGCTTTACACCAAAACTTCGAAAAATTATAATTTATTATTAAATTACTGTAAGATCAAAATTTAGTTGCAAAACTTTTCTCGCGTAATCACTCAACGAGGTAAACATCAGAAAAATTATTCTTTTAGAGAAATAAATGTAAAGAATCTCGAAATTCTCTCTGAAGTCAAGAACGGTGCAAAGTAACCCGGTTTTAAGGTATAAATTTTAGGAAAAACCCTCATAATTTAGTTTCTCTTAGAGAGCAATTGAAATTCAGTTTCTGCAATTCCGTTGTCTTTCTGAATAGTTATGGTATTCAGCAGAAAATTTTAAATAATCTGCCCTATATAATTTGGTTTCGAAATTATAAAAGAAATTTATACGTTTTGCACATACGTATAGTTAAAAGTTATTTACAACAAATACTCATATTTCCTTGAATATTCAAAGTATCTACTTTTAATTTTAATATAATGCTCCGATAATATATTGTCACATATTGTGTTTGTATAATGTGGTTGAAAACTCTAAATGTTACTAACATAAAACATGCGAAAAAACCGGGGGGGATTTCTTAAAAAAAATATTTTGTGTCCCCAAATATAGGTGTTATTTTTACGAAAATTTATGTAAAAATTTCACCCAGCAAACAAAACCACTGATTAAAGTCACAAATCAGTATCAGCTTTCTGTGCAATGGTGTGAGACCCAATTATTTTTACTTCCTGGCTCTTCTAGAAGCCCTCGTGACAGAATCTGCAATGTAAAATGTGAGTTCCTACGATTGTGCGTCTTACAATTATCTACAACTTATTTTGAACCATTGCACCCATATTACTGTTTTTTTTTTTTTTTTTTTGGATTTTACGAATTATATTTAACTTTCGGACACAAGTGTATCTGACGATGTTAACAGTGAAATGAAGGTTCCTAGAACATAAGGCAAGGAAACAACTAGAGAAAATGTTCCTTTAGGCATTGCTAAGGAATATTTAAGACGAGTGATATTTATACTATATTTGATCATCTTATTTCACAACTTGAGTTAAGGGTAAACCCAGACATTTATGGAATTTTACCTCTGGAAGACCTTATACCATCGAAGAATGCTATTTATAACAATATTTATGCAGCTTTGAAGTACAACGGGTATTTTAAAAGTTCTGAGTTTCAATTAAAATCAGAACTCAAAATATGGCAAGGAAAAATGGGAAAGTGTGGTTAAATTGACATATTTCGTAAGAAAAAGTCAAGGGGATTGGCCACGACTAATTGGCTATCTTATGAAGAAGACAAAATTTTTTTAGTAGAAAAATAAAATGAAACTATTTTAGTTTAATATAGAGCACTTTTTTAAAGTTAAAAATACGAAAAATAGTTTTTTCACAGTATCCATCAAGGATTCCTAAATCTGCCCCTGTATATATTTAATAAATTAAATTTCATTAACTAAAACTTAATCAGTTAAAATTTAATTAATTAAAATTTAACCGATATAAATTTAATCACAAATTTAATTAATTTGAAATGAATAATTAATTCAATTAAGTAATTCTTAATTTTTAAGATTTAAAAACACGGAAACAAATTTTCCGCAGTAGCCCCCCCTCCCCTTAAAGAAATCCTAGATCCGCCCATGCTTATATGGAATATCTCCCGAATTTTAAAAGTTGAATTTTTTTAAAGAGTAAAGTTAAACCCACTCTCTTTTAAAATTATGTTATGGTTTTTTAAGATGATGCCTTTCTATGTGGATGCAGTCAAAAACATAGTGATCGGCATCCCCTATTTTCCTGCAAATACAAAGTGGTGAATTAAGAATTTTAAAACGATTAAGAGAGTAATGAAATGGCCCATGCCCAGTTAGGAAATACATTAAAAATTTATTTTGAATTAAAATTTTTGTATCCACATGCTCAACAAACCCTTTAATACGTCCCCATGATTCGGAGTCATCATTAAGCCAATATTTTTCTCATTCTTCTATGATATTTCTTTTAATTTTGAATTTAACGTAAGAATAGGGAGCCGGAATATCCATTTCATCCCCTGAAGTGGTCGCTATTTTGGCAACCATTTCATTTCACTTTGGCTATTTGTCAGCGAGCTCATTACCGGGTTAACGTCATACTTTACTTCTCAACGTTAACCCATTTATGCCCGAGGTTTAAAGTTTGGAATGTGTGCATGAAATTTATATACAAGGTGTCCACTCTAATCGTGGCCCAATAGCTAATTTTTAAACAGTTAGAGATTGGCATATACAATTTCAACGACCATCTCGAGGAAGAACCGCTAATCAACGGACGCTCGAGGAAGAGGCAGCTGTGCATTGGCCTAAAATAATAAAATTCAAAGCTTCATAACTTGGCCAATTTTAGTCGCAGTAGAGTGGAACTTCTTTTGTTTAAAATGTTAATATATTAAGAATATTTTACTAAGTATGACTAACAGGATCGGGGGCCATATAAAAATTTAGTCTTCGTACTTTTTCTGCAATACATTTATTGACTCAAACAACATAATACATATTTTTTTACGTCATTTAAAGTATTTTTCTAATTGGAATTTTACATCTATTTCTAATGGTTTAGAAATTAGCTATTGGAACACGATTAGAGTATTAGATTACGATTACCCTTTGTATTAGGTAAAAAAAATGTAGCAAAGAAAGATTTTAAAAAGAAAATCTATCATTCTAATTTTCAGTTTTGCTACATTGCAATAAAGAAACACTAGGGGAAGTTATTGTCGCATTGTAAATAAAGAATGAATTCCTGCCTTTTGCCTCAAAAGCTGACTCTTAATTACTTTCAGTGTTCAATTGAAGATTTCGCTTGAAAAGTCGCAACACATTTTATGCATAGATAATTGTTATAACGAAAGACCCTGATTGATTATCACACGATTCATGCCGTCATATCGTAAGTCAGCAGAACATTTATAAGGAAGTTCTCCGTTTCGAAGAAGTTTTGCAGGAATGGCCCCCAGACAATGACACGCGACAGACCTCCAAAAGAATAGAAGCCGATCGAAACACAAGTCCAGACTTTTCCTTATATACTTTATGTTGTTGCATTTGATAAAATCAATTCAAAGCAGAGTAAAAGAGGGTTTGAATGTTATTTTTTGTCGTGAATCGATGCATAATACTTATAAGTGTTTTCTATATGGTTTGTCGACAACTCCCATAAATTAAATTGCACACAAAGATCATTTTTGTTGCCTACTGTTCCAATTATAAGGCATTAAACGTAAGTGGATTAATGCTACGATTTTTATTTATTATACGCGCTGATGTTATTAAAAATAACCTTTTAAGTGAGATTGTAGTGATGAAACAAATTAATATGACTAAGAAAGCTAATTTGATAATGAAACTATATACATACTGCGACTTTGCTGATGTTTACATGAGGGGAAGGGTTATGACGGTGGTATTTTCAATCTATCTGGTGGAGCAATATTGACAGGGTTTGGGGACGGGCAAACTAATTCAATAAGGCTTTTTGTTGTGTGACATTGATAATTAAAAGAAAAAAGGAATTTCTCACATATTGATTTCCAATGCAATCTCTGTAAGACCCAAAAAGTTATTTTTGAATACAGATTTGAAAGCAAAGCTTGGACTGATAGGATCAGTCATGATTTTGCAGTCTTTCCGTCAGCGATGTTGTATAACGTTGCTGAAAATTTGGTATTTCAGTTGTCATATGTAACAGCTGGAAGTGTTGGAAATTTCGAGAATATTGTCATACCATTTCCTACAATTTTTCAAAGGTTGACCGCTTCTGAAGTCGAAGCGTCACCTGTCGCTAACACCTGTTTCATACTAATAAAAGGAAGTATAATAACAAAAAATTCCGACCTTACTCAATAATTCTCTGTGAAAATAACTTAAATAACTGTTATAGTTAACTTACTAATCCATTTTAAAAACCGTCAATCCTTTTCTAAGCACCCAAAGCCATTAACGAGCCTGACAGATGAGCGTCAATGTTTTCTGTGCGCACAGTTGATAAATCGACCCCATTTGATGTTGGGAGCCATGGTTTAAGAACCTCTGTTGTAAAACATTAAATAGCATATTGGTTGTACTTTAAGGTGAGAGATTTTAATGAACAAACAAATATAGAAACCTTTTAAGAAGTAGATTAAGTCATGAAATCTTAATTTCTATTAATAGTTCAATCATTAATTATAGCTCACATTTGAATTATGCTAGTGAAGTTTAAATTCAATATATGCTGTGTATATAAACAAGAAAACAGCCAGCGCAATGTATTGACAAATATATGACAAAAAATAAGCATATTCAAAATTTGAATTTAAAAACTAAGAGAAATTAAGTATATAAAGTAAAGAAAGATATGATGAAATTTAATAATCAAATTGCTATTTCTTCAGTTTTGATTTTGATCAGTTTAATGATTTTGACACATCTTAACCTACATAACAGTTTAATTAAATTTCATTAAACATTTGTACTTTGGGTTTATTTCTTTGATTGCACTTAATAAAAGCAGTTCCTTTCTCTGGCTACAATACCCTTTTACTCTGTGGTGACGTGTTTGACGAGATTTTAGTCTCCGGGGGGAAAAAATATCCAAAGATAGTACAAGATATGCATTCAGTTTTTGCTGGAAATTGTGAACCCAAGAAGACTGAAGAAACAAGACAAAATATCATTGCTACAGCAACGATGAGACTTTGAACTACTCTAACTTTATTATTTGATGTAGGGTTATGTTTTATTTTTATAAATACATTTTTGGCAACGTTTTTGTTGGTTTTAAAAGAATTCTTAAGCTTATTTAATTAGACTAAAATCTACTGCCGCTAAGTCCTCAAGAGTCTTTTTCATGTGTCTCCACATAACTGGTGACGACAGAACATTATTCACTTATACCTGAAATTGGAAACAGACTACGTAGTTCAGTAGTTAAACTTTGGTAAATTCTCTCCCTATTAATTTGTGTTCTAGAATTTTTGTGCATATTTTGAGAAATGGTGGTGGAAATGGAAAACGGCACGGTTAATCGTCAAGGAGATGGTGAAATTGCTTGTGTTGTCTTCAAACTTCCTTCTTTAAGGCGTAATAATCTCGAATTATGGCTTATCAAATTCAATCTCAGTTTCTAATCTCTGACATTTCTCAAGTGGACATAAAATTTCATCACGTATTGGTTATTCTAGATGAGGATACCTTGAATTGCATGTCTGATTTTAAAGTAAGCCTGCAGTACTGAGTCGAAAAAGAAATGAATTCAAGAATCCAGTCACTTAAGGTATTTGCAATCCCTCGAAGAATGCTTGGGCTTGTTCAATTCGTTTAGTACCTAAAAAGAATGGAACATTTGTTGAGATTGCCGGAGGCTTGGTGCAGTAACAGAAGCAGATCGGTATCCTTTACCACACATTCGGGATTTCTCATCTGGATTATGTGGTTGTTAGTGTATTTTTGGTTTTATGGAGCATTTGTATATTTAACGTAAAAATATAATCTGGTAAGAACCAACAGATGGCAGAATAGGTCTTGGCTCCTTCCCTCGGTTAACCGTACATGTGCACCTGACTTTAAAACCAGGTTTCCACGAGATGCTATAGTGTGTGAGTTGTTTTTATCATTATTGCTGTATATCTATTTGTACCATGGTATTGTGTTGTCATACTATGGTTTTGAAGTTTATGCTCGCTCATCGTCAGCGGCAAGAGATGTGTTCCTGTTTTGTTGTATGATAATAAATTGAAGAAGCCAAACTGCCGAGTGATGCCTTTTGACTACAGCACACTACACTCTGAACAGTGGTAAAGCAGTGCTTTCCGAACTAGACTTAAAACGTGCATATTTTCAAATACCTGTCAAACTTTCAGTCATACCAAAAACTGCACAGATTAGTTCATGTTGTTTATTTGAATTTAATTGCCTTCTTTTCGTTCTTAAAACGCAGGACAATTTTTTTAGAAATTTATGGACGATTCTTTGAGAGTTTTAAACTGTTTCGCTTGCTTTGATGATATTCTGATACCATTAGCATTCCATTACAAGTATTTCAAAATTGTTTTCCAAAGGCTGAATGAAAAAGCTTATTTTTGAATGTCGAGAAATGTATATTTGGTGCATATGAACTTTCTTTTTTATTTTTTGGTTCTGAGGTCCACAACTCGATATATCTATTTAAAGGGAAAAAAACTTTTATCAACTTATTGTTAAATACGAAATATTTAATCGTAATATTATTATATTTAACAATATAAAATAGCATATGTAATATCTAGTTTATAACATATGTTATATAAACTAGTGATTACATATTCTATTTTAAACATAGCATCTAAAATGTTTCGGGTAATCAAATCACTACATGAAGCAATGACGCACAACATGATAGATTAGCTTAACATGATCTGTCTTAAAAGCAACAAGTTTAGTTTAATTATATTAACATCCAGTTTTAAAGCAACAAGAGGGCAGTTTTGGAACGGACCTTGCAATTTTGAACTGTGGTCAGAAGACGAGGGCGTCAACTGAGATGGCACTCCCTCACCAAACTTCCGCACCACACCAGTGAGAGGACGTTTGATCACTAGGCATGATTTAACGTGCAACAGGCCCAATACTCGGTGGATCTTCAGTGGAATCGGGTTTCTAACCTACACTACACAACCCACTCTGAACTAGCTTGCCAAACTGGCTTAAGCCCTGAAACGGTTCGGAGGAGAGGGGAGCCAACAGCAGTCGGCCCGGACACGTCGAGACACACCAGGCCAGTCACAGCCGAGCTCGTGTAGATTTATTAAAGTTTCAAAAAATATATTACATACTGCACCATGGACATTGGTGGAAATTAAAACATCCAATTTCTTAAAACAATTACATGGCTCAACCAGCCAGGTTGGGAGAAGATAGAATTACATCAATGGTAATAACATATAGGATCTAAACTTGATGTTGCAATAACTCAACCAGCCATGATTATATTAGGTTGGGAGAAATAAAATTGAATCAATCATATCAAGGTGCAGTCACCGTTACAATTATAATATTTAAAAAGCCAAAATTAAAAAAAAACCTTCTAACACAAAAAAATTAAGCCCAAAGACACCACACGGTACAAAACCACAACCTTTCAAATAGTCACACCATTTCAATAAAACGCAACAGCACTAAAATGCCAAAACAATTAAAAAGTCCTCTCAAAAATAAAATCAATAAAACCATAAAAACGACAAGGCCATAAAACAAATACTAGGCCGACACCAGGCGGTCAAAAATAGCATTACTAATTCTAAAACAACAAATCAATTTATTAAGATTAAAATTACAAGTTAAAATATTTTTTAGCCAAAGTGGTTTAGCAGCATCAGTTGGTTTTTTCAGATGGAATTGTACCGTTAATAGGCAATCAAAGACATAATGATCAGGGTCGCCCAGCGACCCACATTCACAATTTGGTGAGGATAGAATTTCAAACCTGCTCAGATAGCAGGGGAATTGTCCATGTCCTGTTAGGAATATATAACTGCTTTATTTTTTATTAACATTTTTTCATCCACGCATGGAGCATAACCCTTGAGCCGAACCCCCGAAGCTGATTGGAATTGTTCAAAGTGACTATTCCACTCTACCAACATTTTATTTCTTCAGCTAAAGTTTTACAAAAGACTACGATAAAAGGAATATCCATAACTTTGAACCAGGAAACCTTCTGACCCCGAAGTCGAGACTTTACCACTAGGCCACCACAACCTCCTCGTAAGCAACAAAGGCATAAAAATCCACTGCCAACCGAAAAGAAATGTATAAACCAGTTTGAGACGACGGGTTTGTACTGTTTCTCTAAAAAGCAAATGGTCCTGCTTGGGTTAATGAGAGCGCACTCTGCATGTTATAAGCAAAAAACATGCTGGAAAATTTGTGATTTTTTGAGAAAACCTTTATATCTTCCAGAATATAGTGCCATTTTTACAAAAATGCATCTAAGCAATGGGCATATTAAACTTAACCACTGACGAATGTTACAAATCATTATCAGCTTTTTGTGAAACGGGGTGAGGCTAAATCCTTTTTCGTCTTCATGGTCGGTCCCCTAAATGCCCTCGGGACAGAATCTTCACTGTAAAATGCAAGTTCAAGCCTATTCATCACATGGTCGAAGTTCAAATGCAATTACTTCAGCCTTTCTGGAGAAATTCGAAAAAATGCGTAAATCCGAAAGTATCCGGATACTTTTGATCATATAGTGTATATGTTATAAACATGTTCATTAAATATTATTACTGATGGTTTAAAATTAAATCTCGCTTAAAATTGCATTCCTTAGGCACAGTAGTGTAGCTACAAAAGTACTTCTTGAGGATAAATATCAGGGAGAGGATCTAGCATAACAAGGTTTGCATTTATTTGGGTATCTGGCCTTGGAAACTTAAATTGATTCTATGGCTGTTTTGTAAGAATCGTGATTTCTAAGCTTACCTGAAATCTGTTTAATAGTCTTTGCAAGGGGTCGTATTTCCTTTGAGCTAGACCTGCGTCATGCGGGGCCGATTTCAAAACAAGCACAGAGCTCCTTTTAGCTGTGCTTGGCGGCCGGTCATTCCGATTCTTTATTGTACAGGCTAATGCCTGGATCGGGTTTTTACTTTGGTTACCAAAATCTATGTTAACATTGAAACTACGAAAAGAATTTGGATGAGAAGTCAGGATACTTATAGCTTGGGCTCCTGGTCGTAAGAGAGATGTAGGTGATTAGCACTCCCTTATTCCAGTTAATATAATGACCTTCAAAGACAGAAGATCACGATCATCATGATGTCTGGTAACGGATGGTTGGGGCATCGGGGTTTCAGTGATAGAAAATCCGTCTTCCACACAGTTGGTCCGTCTAACGGGTGATAATAGTACTTCGTTGTTAAGATGAATATTTTACAGGAGGAGCAAGCACGATATCATGGTGTTTCGTTGACGTTCTTCATAAATTCAGTAGCAACAGCAATAGTCTTAGTTGAGTTTCCTGTCCGGACTTAACACAATACCATGTTCTCATAATTTACCCCATTTACTTTGACTCCAATTAGCCAAAGAAGTACATTTCATCACATTTAACATTTTGAATATTCGGAATATTCAAACACGGACATTTTCTTTAGTTCCCACTGAGTCAAGAGGTCCTTCCTGTTGACATATTTTCGTATTCGGGGGTCACGGATTCGATACCCTATTCTATTAGCTGTGTACGCGGGGCAGGTGAACGTTAAATTCGTCGAGGTCACGCGTCCTCCACGCGTTAGTGTGGTGTGAAAATGGAGATGGTATTCAAGCTCATGTATCGTCTTCTTCATCTAATCTGGTCTAAAATTGGCAAGGCATTTCTCAAAACTGACTTGTTGATTTAAGGAGACATACGACTCTTAAACCTCGAAAAAATGGAGTTATATCTCTGAAACAATGCAATGCACAAACTCACTTTTTTTTCTAAAAAATATCAGTTATTTCTCCTATAGTACACACATTTTCAAACCTTCATAATGGTATTATTTATTTGACAGAGGAATGGATATGGGTATAATTTTTGGAGAAAAAATGAGATAGTCACCTTGCACGTTTGATTACGGATAAAATATTGATCCAAACACAATATTTTGTGTATCTGAGTAAACAAACAGTCTGTTTAAGAAACTGAACCACAATTTATTAACATTTAAATTTAATTTCTATTTAATATACCAATTTAAAATAAAAATGTTAAAAATAGTTAAAATTTCAACTTTTCTAACCCTCCCCAAAAAACTTCTTTGGAGAAATATGTACAAAAATGTGGTTCAATTTGTAAAACATAGCAAAATACATATTCGGTAAAAATTTTATGTACATATACTCAATAGTTCTTGAGATATCGTGCTCGCAATATTAAAAAAACACATTTTGAGATATAGCGCTTTAAAGATATGGTCATATTCAAAGTTTACGTTGAACAGCTGATACATTTTCCTTCATAACTCTCATAATTATGGGAATTTTTTAACGAGGATTGTTTTAAATTGTTCACAAAAGTCAGGGAAATAATATACATTTTCTTCATAAAATCGGAAAATTTTCGAGGTTTAACAGTCGTATGTCCCCTTAAATATTAATCTGTAAATCATACTTTACCGCATGTATTGTATATTTGCAGTGAAGATACTTGTGTTGTTATAGTTATTGTCTTTCAGATGTTCGATAGGTTTCGTTTCGACATGTATCGCTTATTTTCGTAATATATTTGTGTGTATTTCCATTTATATTCAGGAAAATTTCACTTTCGTGTTTCGAATGATTTTAAGAAGGAAAAATAATTTTTACTCATTTTTCTTCGAAATTGGTAACCTAACATGTTTAAAAGTAATCCGAATAAATCTAATTCATTATATCAGATCTTTATAAACTTTTCTTAATCACGGTCTTTACTTCACAGGGAAACATATTATTCCCTCCCCCATTTTCGGTCGAAGAATTTTGTCAAACATACACACAAAAAAATACGAATTAATTATGATAAAAGCAAATATATTCAATCTAAAGTATTTACCAGCACATTTGACTGAAATGTTTTAAATGATGATTATTTTCTAAAAAGAAATTGATTACAGATATCGAAGAATCAGTGAATCGGAAAAATGCTCTGTGAAAGTTTTCGCGACCCCAAAATCGTTCTGCTTGACACCACAGTTTAAGAATCCTTCCTATATATAAGCTCTTAATTCCATTAAAATATTCGCTAGAGACGTTAAATTACGATGTTTATAACAAAATTTAATTCGGAACATAACTTTTGGTCTGAATATTTCTTGCCAGAGTTTATTCGTTGCCAAAAATAATTTCTTGCTGCATCAGATGTAACTACATCAGAGGTATCCAGAGATATTCTCGATCCCGTCCTTTTAGATTCCCAGTGGCCCAAGTCAATCCACCCCAGCGTTCCCCTGTGCCCATTCCTGGCAGTCATTACATTCCGGCCAGCGGAATGGGCCAGCAACTACCAACCAATCAGATCCCCAGCGAACGGAAAAATAAAAGGCCCGATCACCCATAGAAGACCCGGTACCTGCCTTTTCTGTTGTGCCGGTCCCGACAACAAAACATGGCATTTAAGAACGTTTAACTGTTGCCGGTTACCCTAGTCCATTTCCCTCTTCCTTTCCGAATGGCTATTAAACAGAGGTGCCATCGAGGTCTCGATCTCAAAGGGTGGTACTAATTAAAAGGAAAGCTAGGCGATTAGGATGCCCAAGATAGGGCAATAAAGGGCTAATTTTAAACGGCATATCTCCAGCAGACCGCAGGTGGAGGGGAATGGTCGGTTTAGTTGGTCGTAATGTTTTCACGAGTTTGGAAACGTTTTGAAGTTGGGACGGCCACACAGCCATTCGGTTTCCAGAAACAATACCTCCAGCAATAAATTGCGTGTAATTGGTCGTATCACTGGGATAATGCAGCCTCGTTTATTTGGAGAATAGGTGTATTTAAAAATGCAATTCTCACCGTTTGGAAGGAAATTAAACAGAAGGGAAATATACATGATTGGCACTCGTGGTTTCCTCTTTACCATCTGCTCGCTCCAGTTTGGGGGTGGTGCAAGTTAGTTTGGGAATATCTAGAATGCGTTGGGATTTCTGTACTCTCTTCGCAGGTGATGTAAGTCTTGCATTTAAATTGTACTTCAAATACGTATAGTCGTTCTATCGTATTCAATGCCCATAATAGTGCTTTTTCGTACTCTCAGCGAAAGGATAGGATAAACTGTTTTACATTTAATATGCTATAAAAGACAAAACATTCAACGGGGCAATTTGAGGTAATCATAATTAGTTCAGAATACATTAAGAAGAAGAAGAAAAACGATTTGAAGACAATACATCAACTTGGTAAAAGGAAGATCGCTGATAGGGATAAAGGTGAAAAAATGTGGTTGTTGTACGGATTGGTGCGAATTAAATATTGATAGTCTCAAACGCCCTCTATAATCAGCGACAATTCACGTTAAAAGTGCGCAGAAAGCTCTTACAATTGCATCACCGGTGAATGACATCGTACATATTTCTGTGCACTTCAGAAATAGCTCCATGAAAAGTTTCCACAGCTTTTGTTTCATATAAAGAGTTTTATTACATAGAAAATAGATTATAATTATTTAAAACCGAATTCTGTTCAAATATCAATTAACTTCAGATATATTACTATCATATTCAGGACTGTTTAACTCAATGTAATTACACACTCTTACTGTCAACTTGAGTTCGCTCACTGACTGTAGCTCCTTTTATAACCCTTTATAAGGCCGTTGGAAAGTATACTTACCACCAACTTCATAACTTTTTAAATGCAATTTTTAAGGTTGGCGTAAGCTCTAATCAATTTTTCGATGAAACAAAAAGCCTAGATATTCCAATTTCTTATCTCAAATCATAACGAAGTTTCTAAACTTGGCAATTAATTATTGATTAATAAAATTAATTAACAAAAAAATAATGTCATTTATGAAGCTAACTGAATTCCTTTTCTTAAACTAGCTTCAGTCCCAAAGCTATTTTATCATACCATTACTAGAAAAAATGGCCTTTTAAAGAGTTAAGACAAAGACATATTGGTTCTGTTGTTGTGTTTGCGTTGTGGCATACCAAATAATGAACATACTTCTACCTATATTAAAATGTAAATATATTTGAGATAATTAATATCTTTGAAAACATAGACTATAATACATTTCTAAAAATGTTTTTTGTGAAATGAGAAAATTCTTTCTAAATGAGTAGATGTAAATCTAAATGTTCATGTGCACTTTGCATCTCAAAAACTGATATATTTGTGTTTTGTATACATTTATAAAATACAAATACGTACATGCAAAATTTGTTTCTCTTTGCATGTTTCGAATGCTACGTAAACTGCACTTTTACAAACAGACTTAAACTACATAAATAAAACGATTTCCGAAGTGTGACATATAGCTCAATACAACACTTTTTTCGAAGAAAGTTTACAGTTTATTTGTTTAATTTTAATATAAATATACCACGTTTTTCCCCCTATATTATTAATGTTAAAGCTCATTTAACATAGGTATATTCGAAAGTAGGACCAGAACAAATTTTTCAAGCAAAATATCCCAGAACAAATTTTATTTGAACAACGAAATATGTTTAAATTTCCTGAATATTTAATACTTCTATTTATTCTTTTCATGACGCTTTTTCTTTTTCACACATAAAAAGTACTATGCTAAAAGCTCTCAGTTTACATAGTTAAAATATTGAGATTCAAGTTTCGTGAAATATAAACGTCATTCTAATACTTTCATTTTCTAAGTAAGCTCCCATATCCAAATAGCCTATTAGGGATGCAAAGCTTACACGCAAAATTTGAACTAGTGACATTTTGAATACTTACGATCATGCTAATTTAATAGTTTGCTTTTTAACGCGGAAAGTAGTTACTAATGGCATAAATATAATAGGTAATACGTGAAGCAAGTTACCTTAGCATGTTACAACAGAAAGTGATAAAACAAAGTAAACACAGAAAAGTAGTATTGTTTATTTCGAACTCTCTTTTGGAGACGTGGTATAGATTTTGCCATTTTAAAATGATTTTAACCAAAGATTTCTTTTTCTCCCAAATACTCCAGGGAAGGGATTTTCTTTCACAAAGTTTGAAAATGTTAAATTATTTGTTTAAACAGGTACTTTCATTTTTGGTTACTTGGTTAGCAGAAACATTTTTCAAGGAAGGAATAGCCTCAATTCTATCCACACTATTTAATTGTTGCTCATTTCTTTCAGTTTGGACTATTCTCTCTGAAGTCTGATGTTAAGTTTCGGGAATATGCTAATAGAAACACATCTCACTATTTATGGTAATGCAAAATATATACCAAAAATTTACGTGCCCAGAGAGGCAAAATTTATTTTCCTCCATTCATTTGGCAATGCAACGATATCATAGTTTCTATGATTTAAATAATAATGCAAATTACCTAAAAATGGTGGCGAATGAATACCGATACAAATCTTATCTAGCATCATCATATTTTAGCTTCGTTACAATACATGCAGTTTGTCTTTTTATTCTACTCTTTTATAAGCAACCACAGAAATTTTATCCTAAAAGTGTCTGTTGAGTCTAACATTCAAAAACGAAAGGTAAGTGCTAACAATAAAAATGAAAGAGTCTACCTAAGTATTGCTAGGGTTTATTTTTGTATTGTTTTGTCTCTCTTTTTGATAATTTGTATTTAAAAGTAAAATATATGAGGAAAATAAGTTCTTTAAATGCTTTAAAAATAAATTTAAAAGTAAAATATGTCATGAGTGAAAACAATCTTTGCATAGCTCCATATCTTACCTCAAAACATCTAAAGGAAGAGAAAATATGTCATCATTAACATGCATCCATAAAAAAAGTCATCATGACAGCATGGGTTTGTTGGAAGTCCTTTTTTTGCTCTCATGAATTTCTAGATTATATGAAGAAAAATATTCTGCTGCTGGTATATTTCCCTTTACTCAAAACTTCTTAATGAGTCTCATATAGTATAGATAGGCTTGCCAGACGTCCCGGTTTGACCGGAACAGTCCCGGTTTTCAGACAAAATCCCGGTGTCCCGGCCGGTTTACTTCACGTCCCGGTAAAAATTAAATTTGATTATAGATGACCAAAAAAGTCTAAAAATAATTAACTGTGAAGGATTATTTAGGATAATTACTTTATCATTTATTTCACTGTACTGTATGAAAAGTGAAAACTATAGAAGAGTGATGGTCTGCTAATAAATAATATTGTCATCGTATCGTCTTGTCTCGCCAATCGTGACCGTGCCTTCTGCTTACCTGGGACATCAGCGCGAGTTGAGAGAGTATTTTCTTTGATGAACAACGCATGGACTGAAGATAGGGGTTTGATGAAGGAATCTACAGTTAAAGGCTTGATGACATGTAAAATTAATATCGGAATAGCTTGTGAAGATTTTTACAACACGATTAAAAACAAAAAAGACTTTCTAAAAAAAGTCCCAGCCAATGAAAAGTACATGTAAATATTGTCCAAATTTTTATTCCTCATCCAAAGTGTTTCTTCTTACTTAAGTAACTTATAAATATTAACATGTAAGAAATAAAATGTTTACATTTTTATGCTTGTTTCATTTATTATTACCCCTGGTTCAGGTTCCTAATCAGTATCCATTTATTCATATCATTGAGAATAAACTACCCTCTAAAAAACTCTAAAAACCCGCCAAGGGTGTGTACCCTTGAATACCCGCGGCGCTGGGGGGCATTCCGGTGTCCCGGTTGAACATTTCAGAAATCTGGCAAGCCTAAGTATAGAGCTTCTTTAACTGTGGGTCCCAATCCTAAATAGTATCAAGAAAACTATCAAAAAGGGTTCTTTCAGATTCTCAATATTTGTGAGTAAAAATGGTTAAGGAAACTTACTAAATAAAAAGATTTTATTAAAATTTGCCAAAAACTACTTTTAATTGAATTCCCTGTTAATTATCATCATCACTTTATTTTCTTATTTATTTTGGAATCATGGCATAAAATTTTCCGACGTAAATAGAATAGCGAACACTTTTTCCACTTGAAAAGAGGCCACGAATGAAAAAAAGATTCCTGATCGATTGACTGATTGGATTTTTTATATATATGCTCACAAAAAGTTTCTTTATCTAAAATTGTCCCATTTGTAATTTGCTAGTTTATAACCAAACTTGTCCAAAAAGAGTATTTCAAAAAAAATGGAAAATATTTAAATTTTAATCAGAATAACTCCTCATAGATAGGATGGAGGAATTTCATAATTGTCAATGATATAGTAGATGCTACATCGTCAGTGACAAAGATGGAAGAAGTGTTGGAGGAGAAAATACATTAATCGGATTATTTTTAATGCGTTTCTTGAAGATGGAATTCCCAGTGTTCTTCCAGAAGTCCCATCATAATAAAATGGCCCCTTCTTCCTTTCGCCTAATAAAACCTCCAAAATTAGCAGCCCATGGATGAAAAATAAAAGTGGATCTGATTGCGCAGGCCATCGTTTCAGGATCTTCCGTCGATAATTACCAAAAAGAAGAGTTTCGAGTGATGCCCGAACAGAAACACTCCACTTCCGGCCATTAAGGCCATAATTTAACAATTTCGGGCGTTTACTGATCAAGCCACAGATACGTGCCTTTTTTATTGAAGTAATTAATTTCCGTATAGCTAATACTTTGTGATTGATTATCTCTCTGGAAATTAATTACTTCGTTAATTAGAGGGCGCTAATAATGCTGTCCCGGAATGGATCGTTTCCATTCCAAGATACCCGGGATTGGGTCGATTTCACACTCAAAAAGTACTCGAATTAAAATTGAGAAATTATTTCCTTGTCATTCAGATCTTGGTATTAAGGTACTTCTGTCATCTCTTTGCAAATGAAATCTTCAATTTATCCTCCACGCTATGACTTGTGAACAGTGTTGCGCATTTTTAAAGCTTTCTGCTACATTCTCAAAGCGAATTTTAAATTAAAATTTTCTTTATGTATTATAAAAGTGCATTTTATCTTATCCATATTTTACCAATCAAAGAGCTTCATTACACAAATTTAATTGATGTTAATGACTGATCTCTTACTGATTCGATATGTGGTAACATCTCCTCTGATGTGGAAGTGATAATAAAGGAAAGAAACTGATTTTTAAAATACCTGTTTGTATGAAAATAAAATAGATAATTAGAATGAATAATCAAAATATAAATATTCCAAGACATGCATTTTATGAAGAGCCTCTGAAGATTTTGTCACCTTTTTGAAAATGAATGATCTTTTATCGTCGTTTTTCAGTCCTCCTCAATGTTTTGCAACCCTTCGAGCCGAAATAAGAAATTAATAAGCAATTAATTTAAATTACAACAACCGCATGGACACACTTAAGTATCCCAGTCCTCCTTCCCGTTCTTAAACGGATGGAAATAATAAATGGAAAAATATAATGTTCTATCTAATTAGGAGTTTAAATAAATTCGGGGCGGATTCAAGGGGTTTATGCCACCCCAGAGGGTAAGACAGCATCAGTGTCTATGTGCCTATGTAATTAAATCACTTTGTGTTGGGACCGTTTGACCCTTTCGGTCCTAATGGGCATATACGTCCCGAAGATTAGACTTCATTCCCTATTGGTAAATAAACCCCACGTTTGCACGGGTTTTTATATCTTCAGTGTTCTTAAGGAATTAGAGAATAAAAGTATGATTAAAGAAACTTGAAAACACTCTCAGATTGCAAATGGTGGACTTATGTTTTTGAACAGGCACATTACTCAAGTTTCAATTGTTCAATTTTTTTTAATCTTACAGCAAGTACAACTATATTTATGCCATACTTAGTGTAAAATAGTTCTTATCGTTCTTATTAAGTTATAATTTAGCCTTTTTAATATTAGATTTAAGAAGTTTTGAATAAATTCTTTAAGTGGGATATATTGTCCCAATCGTATTTAACTGTGGGACAATTTATCCTTTCAGCGATCAAATTATTACAAGATTATTGTTACGAAGCTCTAAAGTTGTTTTCCCGACATGTCAATCTTATGGCAGGAAAGAGAGTCTACAAATGTTTTACTGGAATAGTCCCAGTCGATTGTATGATTGGGACATATTGTCCAGTCGACTATTCTATTGGGGCATATTTTCCCTGGAGATTTCCAGGAAACGAGAAAAGTGAAAATCTATAAATTCATAGTATACTTCTTTCAGTATGTCAACATTAAATTAAACTACTTTTGATAGTTAAATTTTAATCATGCAAAAGTCAGGTCGAAAGGGTTAAAATAGGGGACCCTGGAATTTTGCCAGCCCTACCACCCTATCGTTCCGTCTAGTACTTAAACGTATAACATAAGGAACACTTTATGTGAAGCCCCCTGCTACCAATTCAGAAAAATAGATATCAAAACAGATAAAAATAGCGTTTCATCCCAAGTCCGAAAATTCCACGCCAAAGTATTAAGGCGTGAGGCACAGGCTTTAAAATGTAAATCTATCAAGACTAAAAGAAAGGAACGAGTTGTCGATAATAGGGCTGGATTAAGGCCTGGAGGGACCCATAGGCAATGGAAGCGCTACGGGGACCCTCCCCCTCACCTACAAAACCAGCTATTTTTTTTTGAATTTTAATTAACACATATTATGACAAGCTGAAATAGCAAATCATTTAATTGCGGGTCATATTCAGGAAAGTTGGTTCTATATCGCAAATATAAAAAAAAATTTAATTTAAAAGTAATTTTAAGCAAAATGGTAACAAAAAAACATTTTTAACCCTTTAAAGGGCCATTTAATCTCTAGTAGTGTTATAGTAAAATGCCTTTGAGATTGAGATTCATTTAAAAAAAGATATTCACTTAACATACTCGATGAACATTCATTTTTTGTTAATTAATTTTGCTAATTAATAATTAATTAGCAAGTCCAGACACTTATTCATGGCTTGAGAAAAGAAATTGGAACCTCTCGGTTTTTATTTCACCGAAAAAATTGGCGAGAACTTATACCACCCTTAAAAATGCATTTAAAAATTAATGAATTTGATGGAAAGTATACTTACCACGGCCTTATAAAGGGTTAGTACAATACAAATATTGTAATACAAAGTTTAGGGCTGTTGACTTACAAGGCAATCAGCCAATTGTAAAACATATTGGACCACAATGATGATGAAAGCGAATTTTAAGTCAAGAAAATTGAAAAAAAATCTATAAATAATGTTCTAAAATTTAAATGATACTTGATTTTAATTTGAATAAGATCGAATACATGATTATCTTGTAAATCAAATGCAAACATAAAATTAAATTACCCTAAAGATAACGCAAAAAAGAAATCCCGAGGTCTTGGTGTCCCCGAAGTTGTGGGGCCCCTAGGCAATTGCCTACTTTGCTTTGCCTATGCTACTAATTTGCCATTTCCTACTACTAATCCGGTCCTGCCCCTATCCAACTTGTTTAATTTGTTATTTTCCTCCAAAATTTAGAAAAGGAAAATGAAATTTGGAAAAATTTGACTTAGATAGTTGACTACACATTTTTTAAAGCATGCGTGCTCAACTGCCACATTTGTAATTTGTAAGAAGCAAATTAGATCGTTCTATTCCAATTTGTTTCATCCTTGATAGAACCAGCTTATACTTACAGGTACGAAAGTTTTTAAATGTTACTTGTGTAACCTTCAATTAATACCTGGTTAATTAAGGAATGTTCTGATGAGCTAAAATGGGAGCAAATAAAGCGAAGTGCGAATGGACTCAGACAATAGGCTCCATTGGCGAATCCAGGATTTGGTTCGTGGGTGGGGACTGAGGTATAAAAAATTTTGTATCGTCGTGACAAGTGTCAAACCTTATGGCTTATGTAAACCAAAACACTTTATCTTCACAGACTTGACTTACATGCCAATAAAAATTATAAGGAACACTACAATACTTTCGATAATTTAACAAAAAACACAATGAAATAACTAGCAAAAACATGTTTTTTTTCCGCATCAATGCTACAAATACGAGTGGAATGATTACAAAAGTGGGAAAACTTTCGAGCCTGTCAAAAGCCAGGAAGAAATGTTGTCACTTTTTTTAAAGGGAGATTAAGAAAAAACAGCTGTAGTAATTTTAAATAAAATAAAGAATTCTGGTCTAGCTCTGAGTAGCTTCCCTGGATTCGCCACTGATAGTCTTCCTATGACAAAAGACTGGAAAGAAACGGCCAACTTCCTTCAGTAATAAGATATCAAAGACACAACGTACCACAGGTATAGTTAATTATTAGGCTCAGTACACAATATACGAACAGTGGGTTTAGTTTTGAAGTAAATAAATAATGAGTTTTCCACGATTTTTTGGAAATCGGATAACTCATTCGGTAAAAAAGAAGTAAATCGGACAACTAAAGTTGGACGGAGGGAGTATTTTCTTTCATTTCAAAATTAAAACATTCTTGATTTAGGTGCAAGCAGAGGCGGATTAAGCTCGTTGAGGGCCCAGGCACTAAATTTTCTGAAGTCTTTCTGAATGCATCACACAAATGGACTTGTACATTTCGACTTGTTAATCATTGCGTCTTAAAATAGTATAAATTCGAATACTTTTAATCGTTATAATTATATTTTCTAATACCTTTTAAATTATTTAATTTAATGAACATTTATTGATGACACCTTGAATGCAGCAATTTTATTTTTGTATTTTAACTATGCGTACATAAATATTATCGAAAAAAGTTAGGAAATCTGTTTTTCTCAGCAAAATTATTTTGTGTGTTAATATTGAATAAAAGACTATTATTTTCCACTTAAGTCATAAAGCTCAAAAACAGGGAATTTGATACTAAATATTGGAATATGATGAAGTATGAATGATAAAAAATAAGATGAATAATTGAAAAAAAAGTCTTAATTTCGGGTTCCCTTTCATCCCGGGGCCCATGGTACACACATACTGCTCTTGCCTTTAATACTCCACTGAATATATCTATTTTCAAAATATTGTTGCAAGATAATATTTTTTGGTAATGATAATAACATTTGGCTCTGAAACGGGCCATTTTTCTTAACAATTTAACCGTTAAATGCCCAGTGTTGCCTTTATCTCTATCGATACGGGATCATCCCAACCGTCACTTCAAGCAAAAGACGGTGGACGACCGAAACGTCCGAATGTCACTGTAAAGTTTCCACCCCCTTTCGTTAAGCGTGATTGATTTCACACCCTCAGCGAGCGCTTTCTTCGTTAGAGTGGCTCGCCCAGAAGGGTTTTGGGAACAGGGGTGGGGTTCTTAGAATTCGGAGAGTGCCAGATGTCATTTCGGTTTTTGGGAGGGGAATTGAATTTCCCTTATGTTTGAAAGAGAAACTCGGCGGTTCTCGTATTTTGAGGTCTCTCTATTCCAATGGTGTTAGGAATCAGAGGGATAATCAACATACCTAATTTTGTCTTCTAAAATCATGAGAATAAGATTAGCTTTAATGCCTGTTGTTGCCAATAGGAAACGTGCTGAAAATGTCATTAAATCAATTTACAACATACAGATGACAGCCTGAGTACTGATGAAAAAATAAAAATAAATTCATGTATTTCACTTGAGGCTGCATCTTTTTTGCTTTGTTTGTAGCTTGAGAACAGTAGCGTAGCTATAGGGAACGTGGAGGGTGGACCACCCCGGGCGGCAAAATCAGACATGTAAGAAAACAATTTTATAACTAAGAAAAGCATATATATATATATATATATATATATTGCAATCTCTTGAGAAAAACTCCTTGTGCACCAACAAGTACAACACAAGGCTTACAGAAGTAAATAAAAGACTCAAAAAAGGGTTGAAGGGAGCTTCAAATTAAATGCTACAAATGCAAATTCCAAAAAGAAAAGGGGGAAGAAAAAAGAAACAAATATACAATAAAATTGGTCACATCCATACGAACACATGAATGGTATTGAGCAATGAAGTGAATAAACAAGGGGAATAGATACCGAAACATAATAAAATTTTTTTAAAAGGTATAGATGCAAAATAACTAAATAGCTGGCCACATATACACAAAAAATGGATAATAACGAGAAATGGAGTAGAAGCTGTACAAGGTGGGGAAAATGAAAAAAGAATAAAGCATTCAAAAATCATATAAAACCACACAAATACACAAAATATCACACAACATATAAAACACACAAATTTCGCACAGTTGACAAAACAAAAGGATCTGATCCAAATATAAATGAGAAAAAAATTTGAATTCCCAAAATTGAAAAGTAAAAATCATTGGTACTAGATCAATCATTGTGCACATAAAAAAAAATTGGAATCAATCCATATTGTTTGCCTTTTTCCGGTAAATTACCGGTATGTGAAAGAAAGTTTGATGGTGGACGCGCGACTTCACAACCTGTCTGCAGAGATCAAGGGTGTCAAACGATGAAATGCATTATTAACTCAATTTTTTCCCCTGGATTTTGTTATTTTTATTTTGATGTTTATGTAACTTGTACAGAAAGGGCGGCATACTGAAAGTTCGACTCGGGCAATAAAAGTCGCAACTAAGCCACTGCTTGAAAATATCACATTTTACTCCACAATGTTGAAGGAAAATCCTTATCCGTATTATTAATTCTTAAAATTCATCTGTGTTTGATATTATAGATTTTATCGAGGAAAATTTTTCTCAACTAAAGCCCAGTATTGTCAATTGGTAACAAGCAGTTCTTTAGCCGTAAACAATACATAAAAGAAATAGGATTTTTTAAAGTATTTTCCCCTGTTTTATTCAAGAAAGGAAAGCCAAAAAACATTTTAAGATTAGTGTTCACAAAATCGGGCATTTAAAGGCTAACAGAACGGCAGAATGGCTCGAATTATGTCCCCGAAATGTATATGTGAATTTTCATTCAGGAACAGTTTCGTTTTTTAAAAATTGATTATCAAAAGGCTGATATTTCTCCATAAGATTAATGAATCATGTACGCATCAGTATTTATAAACACGAAATTTCAGACATTTTATCGGGGCTTGTAGAGGCAGGGGAGAGAGAAAGCGTGGCAACCAGACATCGTATGGATACGCTCGAAAGGCAACTATCATTTTTATTAGTCGGAAATCTTTCTTCCACAGCTTTCAATAATTGTAAATAGTGTTAAGAAAAGGCAAATTACTTCTTTGAAGTTCCTATAAACAAAGCCGAGTCAGAAGAGCCGGGAATCATTTTCGCTAAAAATAAAAGCACCGGGTGTGTAAATTATAGACTAGAAGAACCTGTGCTGTACACTAAGATGGTGTGGGTGCAACAAACAAACATTAACCCTTTTTTTGGGGGGGGGTACCCATTTTTGCGAATAGGATGAATTTATTTCATTAATTTTAAACCATGTCGAACAGCGGGAAGCAAGTTCTTTGTGCGGTGACGCGTGACGACATGATGGAGGACAGCTTCTGCGATTCGCATTTGTGCACTCCCTCCCCTCGCACGATACCTATAACACATATGAATGTTAAAATTAAATTTTTATCGAATAGCATTGTTTCCATTAAAATCTTACCTAAGAATGTTCTTTTTACTTGAAAAAAAAAAGAAAGAGAGACTCCAGACTTCTTGGAAAAGGAGAATTACTCGGAACTTTTCTGGGGTTCAATTTATATAGTTTACGGACAAATACAGAATTTTGCTTAGTGAGTAAACGCGTCTGTCTATCTCAAAATTGATATTTTAAATTTACCTCGAAATCGTTCCCCAACCAGAAAATGTGAAAAATTATTTTCTTATATCTGTAATCATTTTAAACTGATTACCTGTGTTTATACTCAAACTTAATTGGATCTCCTGTCTCAAAATCATTAATCTAAAGGCTTCAAGTTACATATAATTTTGATTTTTACACATTTTTAATTAACTTGGCTTGTTTCCTGTTTGTAAAGAAGGAATTTTGCAATCAATTAGAACCCACTTCCTGATGTGCTAGAGTTTTGAAATTTTGCACACTTGTGTGTTATCGATGACCATACACAATTTTAATATTTTCAGAATTTAATTACCAAGTAATCGATAAATTTAAATAAATTTTTATTCTTTTCTAGTGGCGCCACCTGGTAGTGAATTTCATAAAATACTGATTTCAAGACAATATAACACTTATACTAATGAATTACAAATTAAAGACTACAAATTGGAAAATAAATAAAATTTTTTAAAACATGTATTTTTTCAGTACACTAATAACAGTGCTTTTTTAAAAAATTGTTATTAAATTTATATATGCATGTAACATCTTCAATTTTTGTATGTTTGTAAAGGCATCATTAAAAATAATCCACGGACGATTCAGGTAAGATTTTCTTTATTGAAGATTCATAATTTCATGGTAAAGGTTATCAGGTAATTTTAACATCTTAGATCATATTTACGAGTTCCCGCCATTTTCATTCTTGCAGACAACGTGCGCTGTCGCTGCCGTTAAAGTCAGAGCAAAAAAAGGCAGTTAGCAATGCACCGAGAAGTTATAAACGGGAAAAGGGGGATTTCCGGAAAGACTCGTGAGTCGAAGTGCACTTATTACGATGGAAGTAGAAGTAATTAAAAATGAAGTATCTTTAAAAATAATTAAAGTAAGTTAAAAAAATTAAATTTTATTACATGCATAATATTCACCTGGTCTTTCTTGTGCTACTTAATGGTTAGATGATGAAAGAAACTTTATTTTACATACAGGGTGTCCATAATTAAAGTTCGCCTTTTGAGAAGACTAGAGCCTGTTCTATGTCTCCAAACGAAACAAAATTTCACTACAATATAGTAGAAGGCATGAGCTCTGTGAAAACTGAAAAAGTGAAAAAGAAAGAAAGGAAAAAAATATTTAAAATTTTTAAAAGAGGCACTGCACCATTATCGAAGACTTTTGTAGATTGTTTTATTACCGAACTACTCTTTTACACTTTTTTGATAAAAAAAAAATCTGATGCTTGGTTTAATCTGACCATAAAACACTGCCCTAGAAATGTGAATCCTTCGAAAGATGCTCTTTCGCAAAGGCCAAGCGCTTTGCCAAGTTTTGTCCCGAGATGTATGGTCTTTTTCTTTGGATACAACTTATCAACTCTGAGTTCTTGATTCTAAGGCTAACTGTTAGAGCTCAAACATTCAATTTCAAGTCTTTTACGATCTCTTTTGACGATATATAGTTCTTTTTCTGTGCCAATCTTACATTCATCGAGTCTTCTCTTGTATGCTTGTATTCGGTTTTCTATCTCGCCCTTTATTGCTGTCGATGGATCCTGTCGTCTCGCACTTTTTGAACAAATAGTATATATCCGACTTCGACAATTTATAATTTATATCGATACGAAGTCGAGCCTTCTCTTGTATGCTTGTTTTCGGTTTGCTGCCCCTCCCTTTATTGTTTTCGATGGATCCTGTCGTCTCACATTTCTTGAACAAATAGTAGATATCCGACTTCGACAATTCATATTTTTGCGAGGTTTTTATATGATATCCCATCCTTTAAATCTTCATTGATGCGTTGGAGAAGATCAAAAGAAAACTCTAAACTCTTGGGCATTACTATTGGCATGACTGCTTCATTGACCAAAAAATAAATTCTCAAATAAATTAATCTACTAAAATTTATAAAATTTACCAAAATAAAATAAAATCAATTCGTACTCATTTAAATATAACCTCCGTCTTCAGCCCTTCTAATAATTTTGAACAGCTAGAATACACTGCTTAAAACAAAAATCTTTTCTAAAAAGTAGTAATATTTCATGAAATGACTAAAATCTATATGCATTTATGGAGGATGAGATAAAGCACTAGAAAACCAAAGCAAAATTGCAAATTATCAAGTTTTTAAAACATTATGAACAAGAGACGGAATTCTAACAGTTCGTTCTAATACTTATGAACAACACTGTAATTTGCCTATTTTATATCCCCAATATTTAATAGAACTGAAGTTACGATACCGGTTCAATCTAGGCTTCGCGTCGGTCCAAATTCGGCGATTCTCGCCTATAATAAACTAAATATGTTTAACTATTTAAATTAATGGAAACATATGCCTCAAAAGTGATACACAGCATAAATAAGTTATCTCATAATTACGCAGGCAACAAATTCCTACTATACTTAACACCATTCTAAAAGAAATAACTGAAGTTGCTTCTCAGTTTTCCATGAGACGAACAGCTGCGCTTTAACCTAGAAGTATCTGAGTTTTTCGGCGCCTAACCCAATTTAGCTTAAAGGCTATAAACAGTTTATTTAAATTTTCATAGAAAGGCAATATATATGCATTTTTAAATCGGAGCCCCTTAAAAAGCTCCGAAATTGATATCAAGTCTTTATAGAAAACCCATTATTCACCAGGAAGTACTTTGAAGGCAGCACTAAATTTATCGGTCTTCCTCGGGGCAACCTATTTATCACCTTGAAGCGCTTACATGCTCACGCAAATCTTCGGGAAATGATGCGTCCAAGAGGCAATAAAGCCTTTTCTTTGTTAGTTTTACTCACGGAATTTAACTCGAGTTGCTTTTTTATTCACTCGAATTATGGTAATATCCTACATCGGAATATAGGAACACGAGCTGAAGGGATCAATTAGTGTTAAACGATATTAGGATTAGAAACAAAGACATGGCTTCTGAAAGTTATTAATAGATCACGAGTACAAGGCAATTGCGTATTTGATTCTTTTGCAGAAGATTGTAAGCCATCAAAATTATCTTTTTAAAAAATATGTGGACAAGCGTAAAAGTGATCAATTATGTTAGAAGATATTAGGTTTAGGAACAAGGACAAAGCTTGCGCAAGTTCTATTCAAATTCTGAGTATAAAGTATAATGGGGTGGTATGTTTGATTGTTGTTTCAATAGATGTAAGCCATTAAACCATATATGAAAATACGGCGGAAAAAAAGGATCGATTAATGTTAAAAGATGTTAGAACTGAACGTAGCTTAGAAGTTCTAATCATGAATGCAACGATACCAAAGAACGGCATACTTGATTATTGCGCAGATAACTGAAGTCACTGGAAATTAACGGGTCAGTGTGATTGATAAACAAAATAAAAATTAGTAGTGTGATTGATAAACAAAATAAAAATTAGTAACTCCTTTGTGTTGATAAAGGAAGGAAATTTTGCTAAAGGAAGAAAATTTCATCTTTTTTTGTGAGTAAATAATATTTTGTAGACCCTTCGTATGTGATTGATTTCATATACTTATCAACAGCTTATTTTACTCCCAAGTACCATGATTTTTTGCAAAAATTTCAAAAATCAGTCGATATATATGACATTAGCACGAAAAACTAAAATGTCAATTATCGATTAAAACTATTTAAAATGTCAAAGTTTCAGTATAGAAAAACAAAGAATCAAAATAACAATAAGATTGCTTTGCAGAAATGTGTAAAATAAAAATTAAATAAAAAAATAGAAAAACATAAACTAAAAGTTTTCTGCATTTCCTATAACTGCTGAAAGTCAACGAAATTTGGGTATAATAATTCGTCTTTACATGAATTGAAAGTTGCCACGTCCATGAAAGTGACTTCCTTTTAGCGACGACGTTAGAAATAGAGACAATTCTACAACGCAGTCAATCACATTGTTTTCAAAGAGCTAAAAATTGAAGCAAACATAGCAAAAGCTGAAGAAGAGCAATACAAAGAAAATAAATTCGAAAAATTTGAATCAAATTCAAAATCTGTATTTTATTGTTTATATTGTATTACTAATGTAATGTATTTATTGTATTACTAATGAAATCTCTCACAAATATTTTTTAATTCTATAGTGAGCTTGAATCTCTGGTCTAGTTAGATTCTTGTTGTTTACCAGAAACTATTTATGTGGGGGAAAAACTGAGAAAGCAATTGAACAATCCATCAGAATGCATAACAAAAGCTTGCTTACTGTTTCCTTTCGTAATTTCCTTAAAATTGTGACAAAAAGCATTACGATTCACCGTTGTAAAACTACGAATGGAACTGAATAATGCATCAGTATTTATAACAAAAGCTTGCTTATTTTTTTATTTTTGTTATCCCTTTAAGAGTATTTGGCGCAGCACGGCCAAATTTGGCTCTTGCGCCAATAAATCCCAAACCAACCAACCAACAACCCTTGAAGAGTGTGACAAAAGGTAATGTAATTCACCGTTGTATTCATGAGGTGTTTTTCTAATGTATTTTGATGTTAACAGTCTGTGGCTAAAAGTTATTCTCCATTTGTATAGAATTTTTCAAGAAATCATAGAAAATTAAATTATTTAAAATAACTTCAGAACGGATTAAAAAAAGAAAATTAGCATATTTTGAACTAAAAAGGTACTATATTTAGGATGTGAAATAACTGCAATTTATTTAACTCCCTTTTAGTGATGCCAAATTAATAAATGCTTTTGAAAGAAATAACCGATTTAATTGATGTGTGGCTTGTACTTTGTTAATTTGCTATTCACTTTTTGAGAAAACCGCCTACTAATATAAGTATAGTATAATTTTTGTGTAATGATGCTGGTGAAAATACCACAAAACAAAAAACAAAAAAACTGCCTTTATATCTAACGTCAACCGCTGTTATAACGGGGGGAGGGGTTGAAAACCAAATAGGAAAGAAAAGTACATACACTGAAGGTTTTACGCGACCTAGAGCAGTTGATCTTTTCAATGCTTGCAAAACTTCTTCAGATGAACGGACAACTTTCGGACATTTGTCCACTCTTCTTAAAGCTCTTTATTTATTATTTTTTTAGAAGTTTCCTAATCGCACCTCTCACGATAGAAGATGAAATTAATCTTTACATTCATCGCTTCGTTAAAGGTTTCGTACATGAAGAAATCAGTATTATTTTCAAAATAAAAATTTTAGTCACGATTCTTAAGAAATAGTATGATTCGAGCCCTGTAGAAAATTTCATTATAAATGATAAAACCACGTAAAAACATAGCTATCAAAGCATAGTTCAGAATCTCAGCATTTTATACACTTTTGTTTAACTTGCCTTGTTTTAAGTTTAATAAGAAGGAATTTTATGATCAATTTTTCACTCGTTTCTTAATGTGCTAGAGTTTTGAAATTTGATGCATTTGTGTATTCTTCATAGCAATACACTATTTTAATACTTTCAGAACTTGATTATCGCTTAAGCGATTTATTTAATAAACTGCGATTACGTACGAATGGCGCCACCTGGAAATAGATTTCAGAAAATTTGAGTTCAATATTCCACAAATTTATAAAAACGAATTCTAAATTAACTTCTTCACCTACAACAACGTGTCTGGAACGTGCATCGAATTACAGAATTTTGCTATTTGAATTCGGAATTAAGTCAACATAAAAATTATTTTTAAATACAAAAACCACTTGCACACGCATAAACGTCTCGAGTATCCTTTATCATCTTAAATAGATTGAAATAATAAAAAATATCCCAAATGGGTGGTGACATCTAATTAGGAGGTTAAATAAAATCGTAGCGCAAGAGGTGAAAGACAAAAATTAAAAATAATTGAGATAAAAATTTCTACATTTTAGTACACTAAGAAAAGTTTGTTTTCAAATACTATTTTTATCAAATATATTTTTAAATCCCTTTCTCTAGCTTTAACTCTAATGTCTGTTTTTTAAAGAAAAACTCCGAAATCGTCCCCCAACTCGAGACTAACCTTAACTGCATTCCGCGTGGAACCATTCCGTATCTCCTGAATGGTCATTTCTATCAATTTATTCGCTACTTTATCAAGCATTTTGTACCAGGCAGAGCCTCCAATAAATAACTGGGCGATAGCGGGTGAATGGGGTGTCGGCCGTCTAATTCGGAAGCGGGGCGGCTAGAACCGGATGGACGCAGCGTCCCTTCCCCGCGTGCCTTTCTTAGAGGACCCTTGATTAGAGTTCTTTGGGCCTCTTATCGAATGCGGAGCCTCTGCGGAAGAGAAACGGATACGAGTCGAGTGATAAGTGAGCGAGCGGATAGCCGCCTTTTATTTGTTGGTTATTTGTCCCGAAAACATCGACAACTTCTCCGGACACCATTCTTTTCCTTCCTTCAAAACAAGCTGTTAAAGGCTTCGCTTGAGTTTCCCTCAGTCGATGGAAACCTTTCTTTCTTTTTTTGGAATCTTGACAAATCCATATTTTCACATTTTTCTAAAATATATCACTCTTCTGCAGCGAAAGTTAGTTCAGAAGAGTTGCAACACGACGCAGAACGTAGACTACGTATCGTCGCTGAAAGTGCAAAATGTCGTATTTTAAAAATTCAATTTAGTTGAAATCCACTAGTCGGTACCTCTTCATATCGTCACTGAAAGTGCAAAAAGTCACGTATTAAAAATTCAGTTTGGTTGAAATACACTAGTTGTTACCTCTTCATATCATCACTGAAAGTGCGAAAAGTCATATATTAAAAATTCAGTTTGGTTGAAATACACTAGTTGGTACCTCTTCATATCGTCACTTTCAGTGACGATATGAATTGCATATTAAAAATTCAATTTGGTTGTTTATCAAAAATTCAATTTGGTTGAAATCCGCTAGTTGGTACCTCTTCATATCGTCACTGAAAGTGGAAAAGGCGATATATTAAAAATTCGGTTTGATTGAAATTCACTTGTCGGTACCTCTTCATATTGTCACTGAAAGTACAAAAAGTCGTATATTAAAAATTCAGTTTGGTTGAAATTCGCTAGTTGGTACCTCTTCATATCGTCAATGGATGCCAAGTCCCCAATGCCAGAAAGCGAGATGGCTGCTAAGGTAAACGATACAACGAAGCGGTCAGTTAAAGATTAACCGCTTAAAGTTTAAACGAATTTTCATTTTCGCCATAGCATTGATAGATTTTTTTAATTATTATTTTCGAGACTTTATAGGTTGTGATTTCTCTATTTAACATATCATATGGCTTAATAGCCATCTTGCTTTTTGGCACTAGTGAATTGGCTTCCGTAGGTTATATGAAAGTGTACCGCCTGGTGGAGTTCAACCAGAAGGAATTTTTGATATAGTATGTTTTCGGATGCGGAAAACCTCCGAGCTTTCGAGTATGCGCCGATCGGCTTTGATTTGGCCACAATAGGGGCGAGATGAAAGCTCGAAGAGATATTTACGCGCCAATCGAATGGGAGGGCGGAAAACCGCCCTCTTACTTATTGTATATCATCCCTTTGTGGAGTAAAATCGTCCAAAACAGATAGGCGCAGCTTTCTGAAACAAATCGTAAAATCGTTTGCCCTTTCAGTGAGGATGTGTAGACTAGTATGACGACGCTAAAGAATCTCGGTACTTCTGCAATGGAAGATCATAGATGCATACAGTGGCGGACTGGCCAGGTTGCCAGCTTGCCCGATGGCAAGTGGGCCTCTTAAACATAAGCTGATATGGGCCCCCAGGATTTGTGTATGTGAAAGAGAGAGAAAGGGAAGAATTTTTTTTTCTAGAGAAATTCCTGCGTCTTTTCTAAAGCAAACAAAATAGCAAGTAGTTTTATGTTCTTCACACAACCTTTTCTTTCTGTGCAAGGTCGGGACGCAATGACTACTCATATCACCCCCGGCAAGACGGAAGAGTGACCCCTCTGAGCAGGAAGACTGCGGTCCTTGGAAATGTCTAAATAACATTCTTTTTTTGTTGTTAGTACTTTTCACAGTTGTAAAACTGACGGAGAAGCGAACAAAGAAAATAGTCTACTTCGGACCCTCTGAAACTTACAAGGGGAGGGGGAATCATGTAATTTGACTCAAATTTTCCCTCTCTTTACATTGCTTTTCTAGTATTAAATACTGGCAGCGGCGAATAGCTGAATAATTCATCTTATTAACTGTATGGATTAAATTATGCCAGTCAACTTTAAATTCACCAACTTATTTAATTTTTGGTAAGCTGAAGTCATTAATTGTTACAGAAAACCAAAAAATAAATTAGTTAAAAAATTGAAAAACAGTGGACAGGAAATGTATTAATATTTGAACTAAATTTTGATGTAGCATGTTTCGCATCTGATGAAATTAATGACTTAGGTTTTTACATTTAGCAGATAAAAAAAGGCTAAAAATCTTGAGAGTCAATGAAGTTATTTTTTTTATTGGTCAAACATAATTCTAATTTAAATTACAATTATTATACTTTATTAAGCTAATTATAGAGTGAATATTTAACCTAATTAAACACAATCTCCAGGAAAAACTTTTTTTACGTAACAGGAAAGATGAGTTTTAAGATCATTGCTAGAAATTAAATCTATCATAATAATATTGTAAATATGTCTAAAAAGTAAATTTATTTGAAGTAATGAGGAAAGAAAAAATTGGACAAAAAAACTGATGAATTGGAATGCAATTTTTGCTTTAAAAAAGTTTTTATATCGTAAGATGAAAATATAATTATATATCATGCTTCTTCTTTATCAGGAGAAAAATATAAGATTTATTGATTTGAAGCAATGAAAGTTGATTGACTTTCATTACAACATTCCAAAGTATTGTTAAATAACTGTGCTTAAAAATATTTTTAAAACATTGCAAAATTAAGGAGAAAATTGCACAGCAACTAAACTGTCATCATATTGAAAGATAAAAATTTTGAAATTTAATAATGTGCAAAAATTATTTTTATGTGATAACATTTTTTGAGTTATAGTTGAAAAAATTCCCAATTCTAGCTTAATTTTTAATTAATTAAAATTTAAAAACTTTCCGAGATGCATATTCCTACGCTCTTATAGTATGTTTATACCAAATTTAGTGGCTCTAGATTCAACGGACTGTAGAATATCAACAGACAGACAACAACCTACACATACATTATCTTTTATTATTTATTGACAATTTGCATACAAAAGCATGATCAGAAGCAAAACATAGAAATAAGACTATGGTACTCCGTGTTAGATTTTATTGCCTAAAAAAATAAAATGCATCTATAACTTATAATTTTCTTGTTTTCAACTGTCTTGTTTGAAATTGATTTAGTACAAAAGTTTAGTTCTTTACATGTCAAGAGGAATTATTCGTCTTTTATAAAAATCTGCAGTTTTAGTCCAAACTTGATGAAATTTTTCGCACGTGCTGTTTAAAACAAAAGGAGAATCACTGTCAATTTTTCAAAGTTCTGTAGTTAATTAAAATTTCAGTTATTAAAAATTGAGTAAGATGTTATTTTTCCGGTGAAATCTTTCAAAAACTCATTTCAAAAGAATTATTTTTTGATTATTTTAGAAATTCAAAAAATTATTTTTGTAATGATATAAATTTAATGACAAATTACGAAAATATTATTACTACAAATCACTAAACTAATAATCATTGAAAGAATTTCCTTCCTTCACTCTTACAAAAAAAAAAATACTCTACTAATGGACAACATTTCTCCTTCACGCTTTGTTGCTAAAACCGTATAAGAAAAATTTAACCTAAAGAATTTAAAATTAAATATTTTTCATAATATTTTCGTTATTTTACTCGGGAAATTGATTTTAACCCTGTAGGTGAGAAATTTATTGGTATTAGACTTAGCGGCAACTTTGAATTCTTGGTGTGCATCTAAAAATAATATGCTATGCTTCTATCAATTCCTTGCTTTAGTTTGAACTCATTTAATCCAGCTTTGTAGAGCGAACTATTAGAATTTAATTTTAGGGTAGGGTGGACCTTGAAGAACGAAGTCGAAATAAAAATCATCACTGAGCGTTTGTCTTCCATCCCTACATTAAAAGGTACTAAAATCAAATACAAATTTGTAGGATGTCCAAAATTAAATTTCTGAATTCAAAGTCTTGTCAGTCTCATCTGGGTCAAAATATATTGGAAAGCCAGACAATGATCTCGTCGCAGAGAAAAAGTGCTCCTTCTCTGTGGAGCTTGCAAACCGTTTTGCTAAGATCGCCACCGAATATGATTAAATATTAGTATATCCATACACTCATTCTTTTATCAAAAGGATTTGTAAACAACGTGTGTGAGGGATTATAATCCCAATGCTAAGAATAACCGCTTAATAACTAATAAATACTAATTATCCATGAGTCTTTCTCTTCATTAGAATTTAGTTGGAATAATTTCATTATTTAGATTTAGTTCAGCTGAGAGTCCCGATTATGGTTAAGTTGGATTTCTGTATTGTGCCGACCATTATGCTTGTTTTTATCTTTCCTGTTCTTAATAGCCCTGAGTCGATTGAAAATATATTAAAAGAACTTTATCTGTAAGGAGTGAAATCCATTTTTGAGATATCAAAGCATATTTGTAATAATATTAGAATTCGTAATGAATGATCTAATGATATTAGTGAATTCTGTTCTTCAAACCTAAAGATAAAGAACAAATTTAGAAGTTCATTTTCTGAAGAGAACTTTGAATTCTCTGTATATTGCTATCTATTGGAAAGGAATTGTTAGATGATTTGGATGCAGAAGTAATTATTGACATACCATCTAGTAAACTCAACAGCTGACTATATATCTAGTAAACTCAAACGCTTACTGAGTTCTGTACTTTTGAGTTGTTAATCTTTTAGAGTAAGAAATATTCTTTAAATTTGTTGAACTTGGTACAAAGTTAGCTCTATAATTTCAGTTTGATTTAAAAATTCTCAAAATAACAGTACAGTTCCAAAATTACAGTAAGCTATACACCCACCAAAAATTATTTAAAATTCAATCGTAAATTTGTTTTTGTATTTGGTAATTCTTACTTTCAATAATATGTAATAATATATGTATACTTTAATTAGTAATTTGACTAGCGAAGCGAGGTCCTGTTTTCACTGGACCGTTCGAGCGAAAACAGTTTGTTTGTCAGTAATTTACTGATTTTTCTAATATAGTCTGTTTGTCTGTAATTTGTTTTGTCACGATCAAACGCGTTGTTCGATTTTCTTTGAATTTGACATGAATGCTCTTTGATGTCGAAGAAAACGACCGTATGTGTTTTTTATTTTTTTATTCCGTTTCAAGATGGTGGACGCTTAAATGGTTGCGTTTCATGTAATGTTATGTTTTTCCAACGATTGTAGCCAAACGAAACTCCTTTCATAATGCGTTCAAAGATACCTCTAATAATAACAAATTACATTTAATTGCGATTTTTTTAATATTGATAAAAGCAGACATTTAATTGTACTTTAATTAATAATGATAAAAGCAGAGACTTGCGCAAATAATTTGAATTTGGAAAATAAATGGCTAAACTTTTAAAGACTGAAATGAAGAGCAGATTTTTTTTTTTGGGGGGGGCGAGGTCTATTGTTCACAGAACTACCAGTATATATAACAGATTTTTAGATAATAACAATATGTAATAATTTATATACTATATCATGTCAATTTATTGATTTTAATTGATCATATTTATAATAAATAAAATTTTAAAAATTATATAGAGAAAAAACATTTTTGATATGAGTGGGCCTCCATTGACTGCTGGCAACCGCTATTTTCAGACCCAGTCCGCCACTGGATGCATAGGTGACATAAGTATTTATTTACATAGACACAAAATCACAGATCGGGCAGACTTCAAAAGTTAAATTCAAGTGTACTATAAGTAACCGAGTCCGTACAATATCGAAGATCTCTTCCTAAAACAATGGAAACTCATAACATAGCTCACACTGGTTCCTGAATTAAAAATGTTCACGCAATACGCTCCTTGGGCAATATAATTTTGGTGCGAAGAAATTCAAAAATTCATCCATCTAATTAAATACGTTTTTGAGTTATCGTGTATAATATCAGACATAATCCCCCAAAATTCTTTTTTTGGACTCAGGAAGGTCTAAAACATGCAGATTCATCAAAATCCTGAGGTTGAATTTTTTGATGTTTACAATACTTTCTCTTTGTATGTTGATAGCTGGATCCCCATCTTTCTATTCAGAACTGGCCTTTTATGGGAGTCCCTGGCCTATATACTATGAACATCATCAGTATTTTGCGACAACTATGTTTTGCTTAAACAATTCTCTCAGTTGAAAATATATACCAATATAAAAAGAAAGACGATCGATTTTCTGTTTTAAGGTACCGATCATTTATGTCACTTGACTTGATCAATTAAAATTAAATATGTGAATAATAAATATGTAAAAAATTTTAGATACTCGCTAGATATCTTCATAAATGAAAACAACTCTTTAGGAGTATTGATACATTATTTTGTCTACCAATGACGATCAACAAATTTGGCGAGCAGCAGCACACGCTGGAACTGTAATGAACGAGGGTTTCGAACTTGAGACCTTATGATATGGAAGCCCAATCTCTGCCAGTATGCAGGCTCAGCCCCTTAGTTATAGGTCGTTTCAGGGTAATTGGAATCATTTAAACTCAGTAATTTCTGATATTTCGTATATGAAATATACAAAGAGAAAGTATTGTAATCATCAAAAAATTCAACCTCAGGATTTTGATGAATCTTCATGTTTTAGACCTTCCTGAGTCCGAAAAAAGAATTTTGGGGGATTATGTCTGATATTACACACGATAACTCAAAAACGTATTGAATTAGATGGATGAATTTGCGAATTTCTTCGCACCAAAATTGTATATTTCTATCAAATTTTGAACCAAATCTGTCTAAAGAAGTCTGTTTGTCTGTCCGTGTCCATTCAACTGGTGCAGTAACTGTAATGGTTGCAAGAAGAGGGGCATGGGGCAGCGTTCTGTGTATGTGGACACGATAAGTCAAATACAAAAAGAACTAGATAAATGAAATTCTGTATGATGTCAAATTTTGGATCAAATCCGTCAATGGACTAACCGTTTATCGGTCTACATATTCGGGTGTATGTGAGCAAATTTACTCAAAAACGTCACGACTTAGATAAATGAAATTTCGTGCTTGGTTTTGGCGCCATAATTGTAGATTCCTATCAAATTTTAGTTCTAGCTGGAAGTGAGTAAGAAATGCATACTTGGTTTTCTTCATTATACTACAAATCACAAAATGCGCTATATTGTATTAGCATACAAGAAAATCGAGGGGAGGACACTCCCACTAGTTTTTATTTTATCTTGGTACGTTTTCAGAGTAGTGAAATCAATTTTCTTTCAAAAATTTTGAAGTTCTTTGTCATTCTAAAAATGTAAATATAAGTAATTACGCTTAACCACAACGAGAAAACTTTTGATGAGAATAATATTATTCATTGTAAAGGAGAACGATTGCATTACTAAGGGAAAGTCAGTAAGTAGGTTCCAAAAGTCAGTAAAAAATGGGAAACCAAGATATTTTCTTGAAAAGCATGTTTATTTCTCTACATAATCACCAATTACATTGATGCATTTATCCCATCTCTTTATGAGTTTTCCAATACCTGCTACATAAAAGTTTTTGGACAGCTGTCTGAACCACTTACGTACCTCGCATTTAGTGCCTGAATCAGTCGCGAAACGCTTGCCATCCAGGTGCAATTTAAGCGGACTAAACAGGTGATAATCACTTGGAGCTACGTCTGGGCTATTAGACGGATGTTAAATAAGTTGCCACCGAAAGTCTTCAATTTTCCGTTGGGCTAATCGAGCTGTATGAGGCCTGGCATTGTCGTAATGGGACAAAATTCCTTGAGCCATTAGACCTGGACGTTTTCTTCGAATTGCATTCAGAAGCGTCCACAGATTGTTGCAGAAGGAGATAGCAGTTACAATTTAACTCCGTTTCAGAAAACGAGCTAGCAAGACTCTTTAAGAATCCCGAAACACTATCAGCATTCATCTTCTAGCGTACACTCCTTGAGAACAGTCGCCATTTTTAAATGCAGCTGCGCATGTGTACGACTATTATCTCATAAATTCGAAATGAAAATCATACAGTTGGATTGAGCTGCGACCTATTGACATATTTTCAATCAATTTACTATTGATTCCCGATCTCTATTACCGATTTCTTACCCACTTACTGACTTGCCCTTCTATTATTCTAAGTGGAAAAGAGCTAAGCATTTGAGGAAGGATGAAAAAAAACTTTGCGAAAATGACGAGGCCTAGAAATATATTTTTGCCTGATATTATTATTTAAACAAAGAGAATATAAACGACCCCATGACAATATAAGTGCCAAAAAATTCAAAGTTCATTTTATTCACCTTAAAAATGTCTCAAAAATGCTTAACTTATCACCGAATTCTCCTTTCAATATAATATTTTGTAGAATATTATTAATGTCGCCAATATAGATTTCTGCCATTGAAAGTAAAATAAGCCTTTAAAGTCAATCACTCATGTGAAGAATGCATAAATTCTGACGTTGTTTACTGAAATATTTTGTTTTATTCTGCTTATACAGTCATATCGAGCCGGCATGTTTTGTTTTGGGTAAAGCTGATGTAATTCTATGATTTTTTTATTTGTTCTAACATTTGTTAAAACGTTTTAGTAGAGTATTTTTAATGATGTATAAGATAGCTTGTAGGCAGATGTAAGGAAGTCAGGGTCGGACTTATACATTTCTACGCTCTAGGCCAAAATACTTGATTCTGCGCCCCTCCCTGGTGCATTCACCACAACAAAAGAGATTGGCAATGTAAATGTGCCACCAGTTTATTTAATGTGTATGGATGTGATTTAAAAAAAATTATATTGTCTTTCCAAAATAATATTGAAATTTGTAAATGTTTTATTGTAATTTGTTTTATATTTGCACCCTAGGCCATAGGCCTATGTTGCCTTTATGGGAAATCTAGACCTGAAGGAAAGTGCAGTAAAATTTAGAATTTTCTAGACCTTTGTTCTAGAGAAAAGTAAATAACGGAAAAGCTGTTCATAGTAGCAAAGTTTCTTTTTTTTATAGTTGAATAAATAATTCCAAAAGAAATTTAGGGAAATAATTCGTCTCAGTGTAGCGATTGTATCTTGTAATTCACAGTTGTTGTTTTGTTGATTTCTATTTATCAATTTAAATATACGAAATCTATATATTTAAAATAATTTGGTAAAAAATTCTTCACCGAGTCCGCCAGCCTCAACCATCCGACCTATTTTGACAATTTTTGTTTCATATGAAAGCTTATGACGTCTAAATATGTCATCAAGTGTTGCCTGGCCCCCACCCCATTTTCAAATGAAATCTAAAAAACTCTTTCCCACTGTACATTCTCTATGGGGAAAAACCTTTCGACAGTTCGCCAACAACAACCACCCGACGGATTTCGACAATTTTTTTTAATTGAAAGGTTATGACGTCTAGATATGTCATCATGGGTCGCTTTCCTCCCACCACCTCCCATTTTTGAACGAAATAGAAAAAATACATTTCCACCATACATTTTCTATATGTTTTGTCGATTTAGTTCGAAAATGGGGTTGGTGGGGAACAGGCGACCTTTTATGACATATCTAGACGTCATAAGCTTTCATATGAAATAAAAATTGTCGAAATCCGTCGGGTGGTTGTTACTGGCCAACTGTCCAAAGGGTTTTCCCCGTAGAGAATGTATATTGGGAAATAGTCTTTTCGATTTCGTTCGAAAATGGAGGGGGGGGGGCAGTCCACCTTTGATGACATATATAGACGTCATAACCTTTCAAAAAAAAAGTTGAAATCTATCTGGTGGTTGGGGCTGGTGAACTGTCTGAAGGTTTTACAATATTATTTTAAATATATAGATCCCAACAGTTCCATCACAATGGCGTTTCAAAAATGATGTCAAATACCTATTGTAGGTGATGGAAACTGTTTAGTTAGGGCGATTTCATTCTGCATTTATGGATCTGAAGACTTTTATGACGAAATTCGTGCAAAGTTTATACAAAACATTACAACTAGATGAGGTTTATTGAAATATTTTGCAATTTTAAAGGAATCTGTTGTCTACAAAGAATATGAAATATACTATGGTTTTATGGTCTGTTCCACTAATCTTCGTGCTGTATTTAAAACTGAAAAAAGTAGTGGCTGAGAGCCTCGAAGCAGCGAGGTGGCAGGGGTACTGCTGAGGAAAGTGGGTGTTGGCCGCGAACCCGCCCGGAGGGCGGTGAGAGCGACTAGTTTTATATTTGAAATAACATTTCGATGATGTTTTATGAATCAGCTACATAAATCTTCTTTAGATGGAACAATATGTTTTCAAATCGTTTTTAATATCTCATGTATATCACGTAACATACTATTTTATCACTCAAGATGCGTAATGGATTCAAAAATTTAATTGGCAGGGAAAACCTATGCCACGTGAACATGTATTGATTCTATTCTGAACTCCTACAGAATATTTCATATACATTTTTCATGAAATGAATAGATATTCATACTTCTGTTCACTAATATTTTGTAAAAAGAAAAATGAACCACAATTACGCTTTTTCAATATATTAGTGCAGACAACTTTCAAATGAAAAGCAGCTGAAATGAAAGTTACCAACCTTCCCCTCTTGCTACTACCAGAGAAAGAGGGGTCAAGCTGAATTGCAAAGTTTGAAATTATTTGCTAAATTAGCGTCCCAATTTCGGCAACACGAGATCTATTTTAGGGCAGACCTCACCATTTTGAACTGTGGCTAGATGATGAAGACCTTTACCGACACCATATCCTCCAAATTTCCACGCCACGCCATCGAGCAGACGTTTGACCCACATAAGCAGATTTGCGTGTAACAATCCTCCATACACGCCGAATTTTCAGTGGAAAAGTGTCTCGGGGCTCGCGATCCTTGATCTCCAAGTCGAACCTCTTAACGAAACGTTACGATGCATGTCATCGAAGTCTTACGCTGTATTGTGATTTCTTATCCTCAAATTACACACTCATAAAAATTGAAGCTAGATTTATGAACATTCGTTATTTTCCCTGTGTCCTATGAAAAAATTTTCCTTATCACACGAGCTTGGGAAAACATAATTTGTTTCATTTTGATCTCTTAAGTTTTGTATTTTCCGCCATTACCAATAATGGTTTCGCGTACCCCCGGCGAGGGGTACGCGTACCACAGGTTGGAAACATCTATATTGAGATAATAGTATATAGAAAAAAGGTCTTACTTTTGTTAACTTTTAATCTCGTTGGATAATATTTTTTATTTCTCATTCCAGTATTTCAGCAGTTTAAGGTACTTGTGAGACTGAATTTTCCAAACTACTTTTAATCACGCCCTTCCGCCTGTGACTTTTGTTGAATTTCACCTCCCTTTCCACGAATTTCCGAATTTTTAATGATTAATTTCATAACACTTTTGAGTTATCATTATGTGTTTATATATTCTTAATATGCCATTTCATTTTTGCATAAGCATGATATGCGTCTTCTTATCTTGGTTTCAATAATTAGTTTTCTTTAATTTACCTTATTTTTCACATGTCTTCGCAATTCACAAAGTGAGAATCATTACAGCTATTCGGAAAATTGTTGAAACAAAGTCAAGGAAGAATGTCAAGGACACCAGTAACAGCTTTAATGGATTCAATGTCATTTTATTTTTTTGAACATGAAACTCTCATAAATAATGTGGAATTCCGTTAAAGATTTTTTTGAATGAATTATCTGATTTCAGAGGTCTAAAACATCTTTTTTCTCCTATAATTTTTCTCTTTGTATTTAATTATAGGTTTTGACAGAGTCGAAAATTGCAGGACTCACTCAAACGGACCGCTAAGACAAAAGAAGGAGAAGAAAGGAGCTATTCAAAATAACTAGATCATAAAAAAGTGACACGAATGCAGCTGTGTTTTATTTTTACTCAAAAGCATATGAAAACGCATTTGGAGAACCACCATCATGATAATGATGTCTATCACTACACTGACTCTGTGCAAAAAAAGAACAGATGGACTAGAGATCGAAGGATATCGCATTCTGGAGGAGGAGGGGGCATTTTGCCGTGAAGTTTAATTTTTTCTTCTTTTGTTGTAAAACAGTTTGAAAATTAGTCTAAGTGACTTTTGTTGAGAGAAAATAATTTTACGCTTTTTTTCCCACCATTTTCGACTTATTTTTACTTTCATTAAAGTTTTTTTCTTTTTTAATAAAGAATACATACTTCTGCGTAGCATGCGTCCAGGAGGCTCCGGTTCAAGGCATTTTTTGGCAATCGTGTTGTGCCTATAATTTTCCTTTTTTTAAGATATAGAATTGGACGAGTTGTGATTTGAAAGAGGAATATCCAAACGTTAAAACAATTTGAGTGAAGTCGAAGTCGGACCCATTGGGTCTGAGAATACGAGATCTCAAATTTCACACTTTGGAAAAAGAAAGTCCCTTGAAAAATGTCAGTTGGACTTGAAAGTAGGATAGGGGAAACTAGGAATACTTGACCCTACTTTTACTTTTTGTTATATTTCTTGAATTTTTTTCATCATAAAAGGATTTGTTTTTAAGAATGAGAAATGTACTTATGGTTAATTTATATTTCCTTAAATCATAAAATAAATATATTTCATGAAATCGCCTAGAGTCAAGTATCCCTAACCTTAGGGATGGTTTACCTTAAGCTAGGGATACTTGACCCTCTGGGATAGGGATACTTGACCCTACATGCAAATAGTATTTAAATTCTTTTGATAATTCTGGTGCACTCGAAATTCAGATATTAGGTTAAAACTACTGAATTATAAAAGGTGCAATTATTGAATAACATTAATGAAACTAATAAAAAAATAAATAATATGGCATCTATAAAACGTATTTGTTACAAATAAGATCTAGTTAATAAATTAAATTAGTTAAGTCATTAAATTAAATCTAGTTATTAAATTAAATTAGTTCAAAGTTTAATACACAATTAAAATATTGATTTAATTAAATGAAAAAAATACTGCTACGGAACTGGAAACTTAGTGACATCATTAGCGCGTTGAAGAATTGCCGGTGTTGGAAAATTTTTTTATAAAAAGCAGAATAGAAACAAAGCACAAAAAAAGGTATAACAATGTTGCACAAAACCAAAATATGAGAAGCTTAATAGACTTACTTGGTTCTTCTAATATTTAAAGAAAAATAAAAGCAAAAGAATAAAATTATATTTTATGAGAAAGTTCAAATCAAGAAAGAAAGAAAAACTCAACAGAAATGGTGAAACGTTAAATAAAACCAAATGATGACAAATAGTTAGAGCAAAAGATTTTTATTAAAATAATAAATAAATATTTCTTCCTCAGGCGAGAAAAAATAGTTCTTCAATTTTTAGTCAATAGTCTTTCAATTCTTTATAAAATTCTTACTAAAATAATTATTTGCATTATTTGAAATTATCATATTAAAAAGAAATTGTATTCATTGATACAATTACTAACAAACAATTTTTTAAAAATTATTCTCTATATTTGAGTTGCCATATTGCCCACAAACTCCACGCACCAGAAAACTGATCCCAGCCACAAAATGTGCTTCGGTCGGCTACGACATCAAAGCTGCAATAGCTTTTGATAGGGTCAAGTATCCCTAATTTTTTAGGGTCAAGTAGACCTAACTTAACTTTTTCTAAATAATTTAAAAATTAAACCACTTAGAATTAAAAAACCGCATAATGCCATATATCAAATTAAATCTAGAAATATGCTTAAAACTCAGAAACAATTTAATTCATCATATTTTCAATCGTAAATTTCTAATCCACCGAGGAATGAAAAATTGAAAATTTACTTTTGGACCCCCAAAACATATTTACCTACACACCATTACGATAGCTCTTCAGATTGGAATGAAAATCCACTACAATATACCATATGGCCAGAGGTCAAATAAAAATGGCACACACAAATTACCAATTATCTCACAATCTGAGAAAATCGCGTATGGTCAATTATCCCTATAAGCTATATATTAATATTATGCAGTAGAGTCTGAGTTTTCCGACATAAAATGAGGATTGTCGAAGTCAGATAACTAAAAATGTCAGTAATAGGGAAGGAAAAAAGACGAAACACTGTTAAAGATACTAAGCTTAACACACATTGTACCTTGTATTAAACAGTATAGTCTATATATTGTATTTCTAGGTAAAAAAGAGGCATTTTTTAATAGGGTGGGATAAAAAAAACACTTTCTTTCAAATACAGTTCGACTCATAGCGTAAAAACGGCCACTCGGTGGCAAAAGTTCGTTGTATTTCTTTTAAGATTTTTTTTTAAATCAAAGCTCTGAGGTGATGCTAGCGTCTTCAAGTTCTAACTTCAAGAGGATGGGCAACAAATGATAAACGAAATAAAAAAACCGCAAACAAATAAATCTAACAGACAAGTGTCTGTGTTAACATACGTTGCGTACGGCTAAAATGGAAAGTTTTCCAAGATTATTTGGTTTCTGTTAAAATATTATGCCCCATTGAGATAATGGTCGTTAATAGACATAAAATACATAGAGCTATCTTAATATAAAAAATGGAACTTGACTGTTCTTCAAACTCGTCTATTCAAACAACTCTTTTCTCTTCAATTACCATAATAAACTAGCCATATTGAAAAACTCAAATGAAACTGACCGATTAAAACACAAAAATATGCACGAAAAATTAACGCAAGATTACACATTCACTACTACAGAGATCTAATTGACTTGGAGTCCTCAAGAACATTACCTGCACGTGTCACATGCCCGCTTGACCTTTATATCAGATAAATAACGAAAAACATTTCAAGTAAAAATTGGGAAAACTGAATAGTCCTTTTTTCGATATATGTTTTTTAATTAATTCAGAAACAATGTCGGTAAACGGAATGTCGAATAATTTAATGTTGGGTAATGAGAGTACTGTACATACTTAAAAAGAGAAGTAAAGAAAAAAAACCCAAATCCAACGAGATTAATATCGTTTCCTCTGAGTAATTCCATCAAAACACATTATAAAAAGTGATTGAGGTAGAGATTAATCTTGCCTTTCTCAGTACGTAAGTTAATGCAGATTTTTTTTCTTTTGTACAATTTATTCAATTATCACAAACCTATATTTAATAAAATTTGAATCAAAAAATAAATAAATTCTTTAGCTAGTAAACCAAATGAGAGCCGTACATGCATATGTGTACTTTATTTCACCTAAATTTTATTGAGTTGAAAAAGAAAAAAATATCTATTCTAAGATCGTTGTTCTAAAAAGCAGATGCAAGTTTATGTAAAAGAAGAAAAAAGCTTTTAGAATAAACTGAAGATTTTACCTTCCATTGAGCAGAAGGTATTACTCTTTTTTAAAAAAATAATAGTAATTCACGGTTTGTCCGACCAGACTATAATTCTGAATCAAGGAGAGACGTGTGTATTAATGGCGTGTTTCTATGCATTTAAGATCGTTTTGAGTTTTTTTAAAACCTGAACAAAACAAAATCTGAAGCAAACAAGAGTCTTTAGATTCTTTCTCAGAATATTCCAATTGTCCTTTGGGCAATCATTGCATTGATTTTATAAAGAATCAAAAATATTTTTTCTGGATTTCCAGTTAGGTGCAATAAATACAAAAGAACGTCTGTCATATTTTATTTGCGAATTTTGTCCTGCATCATTACGTAAACGCAATTGCCTCCATTGCTGTCATATCCACAAGAATACTAATCATTTAAATATTTTAAAAATCTGGATTTTCCTACCAAATAAAGCTATAAAAATTTATGAACATTGTTTAATTCCATTATAATAGTGTACTATATTACCATAAAAAGCTTCAAAGATGAAAAAAATATTGCCAATCTTAGGCAGCAACCTCTACTAAGGTCAGTTTCTCCGTTCAACAGGGAGGCTGTTCGCACATCTTTGAAACGTTTTTGGCGTAATATAACTCAGGCTTTCACATAAAATTCGTGCGCTTTAAATTTTTCATTTGATTTCTTTTGTTTAAAACTGTTGTAAATCAAACGATTGCTTATATACTGCATTAAAACGTTCATAAAAAGGCGCGAATAACTTCTGTGTGTGCGCGATGAAACCATAGTAGATAAAATCACCATAAATCAGCAAGAAAATTTGGTTTCCTCCATTTGAATGTGATTCACCTCTAGCAATAACCATCATTAACCTTCGTTTAGTTTAAAGAAGCAAGATATGAAGATATTTGTCTCTGTCTCATTCTGAAAAGCGGCCTATCACTATTGCCTTCCAAATGTTGCCTTATACAATCGATCAAAATGAAGATAGCTCCATTACTCCATTGCTCCTTACCTCCATTTGAATGTGATTCACTTCTAGCAATAACCATCGTTAACCTCTTATTTTGGTATAAAGAAGCAAGACATGAAGATATTTGTCTCTATATGGCATTCTGAAAATCGGCCTATCATGATTGCCTCCGAAATGTTTACTTATACAGTCGATCGAACTGAGATAGCTGTCCAACTGATATGCCTTTGTATTAAAACCAACCAAAAGTCAATTGTAAAGAAAGATAAATTAGGGAAGCAATTTCATCCCCTTCGTTTAAATGAGATTCACCCTTAGCTTTTCTTTTGAGACGCCAAGGGAGCTATCGAGAAGCAGCCGGGGAGATGTTTGCCCCTGCGCCCTTCTTAAAATCGGACTTTCATAATTGCCTCCCAAATATTCCCTAAGGTCGTATTTTCCGAGTCGTCGATACTTGCGAGATCATTCCGAATTCAAAAGTTATCAATCAGCTCTGCATCATAAACTTCCCTCAACTTCCTCTCCGAAGTCAAAGGCTCCAAAAAATATCAATTTTATTCTTGTCTTTGGGTACTAAGAAGAGTCAGGCCCTGTCGTCTTCTTATTTATTTACATATTTTTTTCAGCGTCCCAGAAACGCGAGTCCTTGATGAGATGCCGAGGTTTTTGCGCTGTGCGGCGACAACGGGTTAACGGAGCCTTTGGGATCTGTCGCCAAGGGATTTGGATGACATTATAAATGGTTATGTGATGATCGCAGCGTTGAGATCTCGAGAGAAAACACCCGAAGCAAAGGCTTAGTCAATCCGGGCCGGGAAGCTGCTTTGCATAGACACGCATTAGGGGAGCGGCCGTCAGAGGAAATGTCCCACGCGCCGTTTTCTACTTTACTTCGACACTTCGCTCCTTTTGGCGAAAGGGGTGGTATTGCTAGTACCCGAGGCTTCAGACAGCTAGAATCAATTGCAGCTCATTAATAAATTAGCAAACCTTCGGCCTGGCCAATTAATTTGTCGATTTCTGTAATGACGCGAGTCTATTTTTGGTCTGAAAAAAATGGCATTACTATTATGTTATTAAAGTATTTGCCTATGTTAATTTATTTTTTAATAACACGAGTCTCTATTGTCGGGCTTATAAAAATGACATTATTATTAAATTGTAAAAGAATTTGAGTTTTACCAGTATTAACTTATTTCTTTTAATGACACGAGTCTCTATTTTGGGGCTTATAAAGATGAGATTATCATTCAGTTATAAAAGAATATGAGTTTTACCAGTGTTAATTTTTTTTAATGACACGAGTCTCAATTTTTTTGGGTTTATAAAAATGACACTATTAATAAATTATTAAAGAATTTGAGTTTTACCAGCGTTTGTTAATTTAATTTTCTTTTATTTAGCTTAACATGGTATATTCAATCGTTTTCAATTGTTCTCATGTTTAGTGAAAATATTTTCTGTATGAAGTGTCAGGGAATTTTGCTGATTCTAAGATAAAATACTGAAGCAAATTATGTACTTATTTCAGTTATTTTCATTTGATTTCAATTGGATTTTGTTTTCTTTAATTTCTAGCTGAAAAAAATTAAGCTCCTTGTATTCTCTTCTACCAAACTTTTGTCCATATCAACAATTTTATAATTGTCATATCTAAAGGCTGTTAACTCTTTCAAGTGCCATTCATTTGGTTAAAAGCAGACCTTAGAAGAACAAAGTACAGTGGAACTTGGATCTCGAAGCTGAAGGGGCCACAATAAAATTGGGTCTGAAAATGAACAGCAAAAGGAAGCGACAATTTTAAACTAAAATGGCAGTAAAGGTTTATTTTTAATATTTAACAGTTTTAATAAATAATATATAATTAATAAATAAACAGTAAGTAATTTTAAAAAATGAAATAATAATTATAATTTACAAATTTTTAATAATTTTAACGATAATATTTTCTATAAACACCTTTGTGATAATTACGTAAGTTTAATGAACAAATAGTATACAACATTTTGAATACGACAGCTGCATAATGAAACTTCAAAATAAACAGTACAATTCACGTCTTCAAAGTTTATTAAAAAAGTTAGAAATTTCTTAGAATATACACAGTGAAGTCCTCTAATGAATTAAAGGCCCTAAAAAATTATTCGATAAGGATCACTGGGGACGAAACGTACTGACGTATTTAACTAACAAAAGTAATTCAAAAATTAAAAATAATTTTTTACAACTTTTAATTTTGACTTCGTATGAACCAAAATAAACTCAAATTATGGACGATATTTTAACATTATGCTTGTTGTAAAATTCAGTGGATTAAAGAATTAAAATTACTGAAGAATCCGAATTAAAAACGTTCGAATTCGCCAAGTTCCATTGTACTGTGCGCAGAAGGCTTCATGAAGAAGGTTTGTTAATAGACGTTCATTAGTGTGTGTACCCGCCACACCGCGCCTTCGGAATCAAAGGTTTAGTTCGGCACGCACGCATGTGAATTGGAAGCAAGTCAATGGAGATATGTACTCTTGAATCTAGGTTTTGTTTGCAAATTGACTCAAGACAGTTGATCTGGCAGGAGCCGGAAACCCGCTATTATCCTAGTCGCATCCATGTAAGATACATATTTGTAGGATCCAATGGACGCGTGTGGGCAGGTATCTCTTTGGATGGCCGCTCTGACCTGCATATCATCCCAAGAGGCACATCATTTATATAGAGACGACATTCTTGATCCAATTGCTCGTCCTTACACAAGTGCAGTGGGTGACTCCTTGAACCTGCAAGATGATAATGCTAGAACACACAGACATCGGTTGATGGAGAATTACCTTCGTGTAGAGACTACTGTGCGTATGGGTTGGCCAAGAAGCACTCCAGAGTTTAACTCGATTGCGCATGTTTAGGATGCTCTAGGAAGACGTATTGCTACACTTGGCCAGTCTTCTGCAACCTTTCAGGATCTTCGAAATGCTTTGACACAGAAATGGACTTTTCTTCCAACTGAGTTAATGAAAACCCTCATTTTGAGCATAGAACATCGCTATCGTGCCTCTTAGAGGTGATAGCCCTCCATATTAAAGCTGATCACACTTGTATTCATGTCTTTTGGTATGATTTCATTTTGTGTATTTTCTCCAAGACAGAAAATACCTTAACTTTTTTCTTTTCTGCCTGATCGGTGAAGCACTGTTTGATTAATGTTTTTGCGAAATTCCGTTAAATTCAAACGAATAGAAATCCTACAGTCACAATTTTTTCTCAATTTTCCTTAATTTTTGGGAACCAGTGTGTTAAAATCACACTGACACACATTTCAAGGTAATAAAAAATTAACCTTCGAATCATGAAAATTTGATTGGAATTAATATTTTCATTAATAATCGTTTTTAGTCTGTTACGCTGACATTTCAGAGTGCAGAATTCAGTTTATTTGAAAAAATTCTTGTTATAAACAGTAAAGACTAAATACGGACAACAATAACATAGCTTCTTAAATTCTTTTCAATTGCAATCCTTTCTGCTACATAAGAAAAATAATAGAGATTCGTTTTGGAGCTACATGAGGGAAAGCTTTAATTAGATAGAGAGGACGACCTGAGCCGGAAGGTCTCCAAACTTCCATACCACACCAACTTGGAAAGGTTTGACGACGGCAGACCGATTTCACATGAACCAGTTGCACATACAGAACGGATATTCTATAGAACCAGTTTCGAACCGGCGATTCACTGGTAACGCAGATGAGATTTTGCCACCAAGCCACCGCGACCAGCATAATCCTGGCATTCACTCATAAAGCAAAAGTCAACATTCTTATAAATAATTTTAATAAGTTACGAGAGTAATTATATTTTCGATTAAGCTTTTCAAAGCTTATTTATACACATGCAATTTGATTTTTTATCTGTAAAAATATTAAAACTCTTATGAATAAAGTTTGAAGGGTTTTTTTTTAAATTATACTTTTGAAGTGGAAAAAATACCTGAAGTAAATCTGGAGATGAAACTAAACATATGTATTAGTTTTTGCAGCATAGTGCACCTGAAATTAGAAAGAGGATAAACTTGGCGATACTAAAAAATAGCTTGATCGTACAAAAATTAATGCCATAAACAGTGACGGATCATTAGTTAAGAGACGAATAGTGCTTAAAAATTATTTCTCAAGAGAATACAATTCAAATACAATTTTTAAAAACAGCTTTACTACAAATAGCCCAAGATTTATATTTGTAATTATTTGAATTGTATTTTAGAAAATTATCATCGTATCTTTTTTCCGATGAGTGGCTTCTAACAAAAGAAAAATAATGTATATTAAAGTAGATGAGTTTCCGACGGACAACGTGAAAGCGAAACCACAACAAAATAATAGCGAACGTGAAAATGCGAAGAAAGTAAGTCAAAAGAACGTAGGTTAGCCATAGGTGGGAGGGGGGAAAAAAGCAGCATCACATAGTTGGTCATGCGCCAAATATGGGCTGCGGCGTAAGCAGCCGAGCCATCACCAAGGAATGGAAGGAAACTTCCGATTTCGCCTTCCGAAGTGCCGCTTATCTATTGCAAAGCGAGCGAATTTTGATGCTTTCGAGGGCTGCTTGGTGAGCAGCTCGCTTTTTGTATCTCCGACTTATTAATTAATTTTATGTCATCTTTCTTTGTTTTCATCATTTGTTTTTCCATTTTCGTTGTTTATGGTACTCTCATGGGGAAAAATAACCAAATATGAGTTAAAACTAAAAAACAAGCTTTTAAAATAATTTCATAGGGTTGTGCATCTCTGCAGCTTTGATGGACAAGGCACCACTGGCCATAACTGCAATGAAATAGAGATGTCTGTAGCAAATAATCCTTCAGTATAGCAGGCATAGAAAAGGAGTGAAGAAATAATGGTAAAGTTGATATAAATATTGAATTGCTAAACTCTGGAATACATTTGGGTAAATACCTTGAAAATGGAAGAATAATAACTTTATGGGAAATATGAACCACATAGCAGATCCCTTCCTAATCCCACTTCCTTTATCACATAGCATTTTGTCATAAAATTTCACAGTTAATGTCCTATGTGTTCTAACCACAACATCAGAGTTGTGGCCTGCTATAAAGGTTTCTGGATCGAGGATCCCGAGTTCGAAACCCGAATCCACTGAAGATTCGCCGTGTATGTGGGACGGGTGCACGTTAAAATCTGCTATTTTTGGTCAAATGCCGTTATGTTCGAGTGACACGGAATTTAGGAGAGTAGAGTACAGCTTTAAGTGCCGTCCGCAGTTAGAAATGATTAACTCTCTACCAAAATATCTGTGGTATAGCCTCAAAATGTGATGTTATTATAATTAAGTGCTGATAGCAACTTAGAAGAAACTTCATTTTCAAATTATATACATTTTAAACTCTCATAAGCATCAAATATCCATTAAAATTCATAGTGATAGTCAAAATGCCCTTAGAAAAAACTAAATTTAATTAGATGAGAGAAAGGTTAACGAAACAAGATTAAAATTTGAATTACTTCTCTTTAAATGTAATTGGAAAGAAATTTCCATTGTGATGTACGTTTAATATCTATATATGATTAATTGTGCGGGAAAACCAAAAGAGGTTTATGAAAAACAACATTTGATTTCGGAATAACAATCGCGAGACTGGAGAAGACTAGTGCTTAATGAAATCTATAATATCCTCTTCGAAAGAAAGTTTCATATAAATAATTTAAAATAAAATTCATAGAATAAGGACAGTTTAAAACCATTTTTCACGAAAAAATAAAGGGCAAATAAGCTTAAGTATGGGAAAAACATTAGACGCAATATTGTGATAGATTCCAACAAGATGTGTAGGGAAAAAGTAAACTTCCCTTTAATTTATTAAAGTATTTTAACATAATTTTCAAATTAAAATCTCAATTAAACATTGTGAACAATGCATCACAGTCTGGGTTATAAGGGAACTGACCAACTAAAGTTTAGCTTAATTAGCGCTTGGATTTGAAGATACGAGAATACTATTTTGAGGCGGACCACGTGACTTTGGACTATGTTCAGATCACGAGAAAGACATCTGTGTCGGCTATCTCCTTTCCATACTTTTATACTTCCCCAGCGGGAGGAGGTATGATCCCTACAGATTTAGCGTCCACCAAGCCCACCTACGCTGAGGGCTTTCGGTAGAATCGGGTCTCGAACCCGCGATTCTCCGGTTTTGCATTCGAGAATTTTGTCACCAGGCCACCACAGCCCAACTGACCTGAATTGTAAACATATAAAAAGTGGTGGATTCTTGGCTAGTGCTGAGCTGACGTTTCAGGAATTGTTAACTGGCAAAGAAAAGAAAATACTTGACTTATACGGGATCGGTTTAACATCACCAAACAAATTCATTGAAATTTTTTTAACTGAGTAACTTCTGCGAGGCTATGTGCTAAGATGACTGCTGTCAGTGTGTAAGGGAAGAATTGAAAAATCAATATCACTCAAAGAAAGCAAAAAAACTAAGATCAACTCAGAGGGAATCGAATTAAACAAACAAGGAATCCATTCGAGTCCATTTTTTCAAGGGCTAAGGACTCTTTTCGAAATGGATTCAAAAATAATTGGGAAATTTTTCTGTAAGAAACTTGCATTACGCCAAATATAGCTTCTCTTAGCCCGAAATTTCCCAACAAAAGACAAAGGAGATCTGTATATCAAAAAGCATTATTTTAAAAGAAAAACCAAACACAAACATAAAAACGCTAATAAGATTGATTTAAAAATATTAGCCATCCGGCTGTTAATAATAGCAGCCATCATAAAAATAAACTTACCCCATGCTCAGAATAGAGAAAAAGAATTGAAGCCATCGCTTCTTACACTCTCCTTTGTACTTCCTAAATTTATTCTGCGAACGTAGTTTAAATGTGTTACCATCGCTCACAATAAACAGATGTATAAAACAATAAACTGACGTATAAAAATTTGAATCAACTTCGCAACTTAAAGACTTTTGATGGAGTTCCCAAACGCAAATTATATATTTGAATTTGTCATTTTTTCCAAGTTTGCGCATGTTGAAGAATTTAAAATTAAAGAAAAAGCTTTAACGACCCATGAATTGAAGAAATTTAACTTTTAGGTTATTACGGGACGAAACCTCAAGGTATCATCTGAAAATACCTTACCAAGGTGCATCTCAAATGCCTTGCCTTTGCACTTTCATCTTTTTTTGTTTCATTAAAAGATAAGTTTTGTCGTTCCTGTCGGCTTGTTTTTGTTTTCCTTCATCAATACTATTTCTAACAATCATATGCGTGGTGATACACTAAGATAGGGGAGTAAATCGTTCTACAGATTGATTGGAGCTTCTCTCAGATCAGTTCCAAGGGGGATTGAAATTCAAATGCATTAGTTATACAATATTTGTATCACCACATAAGCAGGGGAAAAAATCTTATGGTACAGTATATTTGTACCGTCCTTGTGAAAATGGTTAACCTGATGGAACCCTCGATATCCAAGCCATGCTTCTTCTTAAACAGGCACATAAACACGTGCATATCATTCCTAGGAAATCAACTACAACTCGAAATTTGTAGGATTTATTTATTTATTATTTTATTAATTTATATGTATATATTTATTTTTGCAAAAGATTTGCTTATGTAAGATGTCCATTTGCTTGAAATATTTTGTGAAAATTCGTACCCTCTCGTGCAGGAGTGAAGTGCCACGCCAGATTAATTTGAAATAAGCGAGTAATGCTGGCGGAATAGCACTATTATACTTTGTTATTTGCAAATAAATACTTCGTGATAAATTTGGCTTAAAATACACTTGGGTGCAAAATACTACAATGTATATGAACAAAAGACAGGTCTAGATACAGTATCAAATTTAAAATATGACCAGGATAGGATGTGATAGAAAATTTTGATAATCTTGTACTGAATCCATGTACCCTAATAGCTGTTTGTGAATGTGGCAGTCTTAGATAATTGGTATTCTTCATCAAAACTGGGGGTATTTTCCTAAGCATATTTACATACAGGATGCAAACAACGACCTCAAAGGAGAATAGTAAGTGCAGTAGAATAACATGGGAATGGCATCCACATTGCTTTAAACTGCAAACATCTCTACAAAATTAGAGATAAAGTTCTGCAGTGGGGTTCATTTCATGCTCAGGTGTTTCACGTCAACCATGCTGCATAGCTTTTGGAATCCACTGTGCTTCTTGCATGAGGAAACAGGACGTGACGTCAAAACACTGCGTAAGACATTTACCACGTAGCTATTAAATCACATGAAATGGTCCCATTGATTCGCTTCTTCGCCCAATTTTATGGGGAAAAAATTAATAGACCAACTAGTTGGAAACTGTTTTTGATAAGTTTGTAATGGGTATCCGCCAATTTATTTCCAGTGCAAAAGATTTAGAAAGAAATCTAGAGCAGAAAACCTCTGGGGTCTCAGATATTTTGAAATCACGCGCTTCTATCAGATTCTTCTGAATCATTAAGCAAAAACTATTAAAACCGTTGTGATTGGAGCCATTTCATGTTTGTTTTTCTAAAATAAGGTATGAATTGTATTATTTTTGTAAGTATTAAAAAGGAATTCCTTGTTTCTATTGTTTATTTCTTCATATTTAGATGAATTTTGGGTAGCGGCAAAAGGAAAATGGGTCGCTTAAAATCTTTTGATAAAAAAAAAAGTGCCCTGGGAAACAAAAAGTTCAAGAAATGTATGTCTTGTCACTAAATGGAGTCGTGCACACGAATTGGAGGGTCATGAAAATATTAAAAGCACATACATGTAATAACTTGACGTTTTCCTAATTTTAAAAACGCTTCTTAACTTTTAATTGATAAAATTATTTCTACATAAGCTCTAGAATAAAAATAACTGCCACTGTAACTGGAAGAAGTCCGGACTCAACCGGCTTCCAGCGTAAGGGAATTTCCCCGTTTCTCCGTATAAAAACCAGCCGCGTTGTTGTAACGGCCCTTTTTAACCATGTCCTTTCCGTCCAAACACTGCCTTCGCGCGTAAGTTTCGTTCATGGCCATGGAGTGGAATTTACTTTTAAAGATACTATTATAACTATTAAGTTCATATAATCAACATTATCATCTTTAAAATGGATAAATAGAAAATGAAATAAAGTATTGATTGGATCAACGACTGCCTTCTGATTCGAGATGTTTGCTCTACACTTTACCTATTAAACATCATTATATACATCTACCAGGTTTTTCAATATGCGGTATCAAGAACAAATTCTTCATTTGAAATATTTCATTAAACTTTGTCAAATACATATTTTTTCTTTGTTTTAGTAATTAATGTTTTATTGAACTAATTGTCCTTAGGTGTTCTTAATTTTTGGATCACGATCCTAAATTTAATCGCGTTAAACAATTTTAGAGTACCGAAACTTTTACAGTGAGTCTTTCTCTTTCAGGTTCCTCGGTGTATCTAAGAAAAAATAGCTAAGAATATCATCTCAACTTTAAAATTTGCTAAATAACTATTTGCAATTAAATTTGTTTTTAATTTAAAATTAATTGATACTCCACTTTTTAGTTGTTCTTTTTTCCAAATTTGGGTTCGCTCCAAAACTTTTCGGACCCATTTTGGGTCGCGAAAACTTTTACAGTCTTATTTCCCTTTCAAGTTCCTCAGTGTATTTAAACAAAAATAGCTTAGAAAATCATTTCGACTTTAAAATTAGCTAAATAACTATTTAGAATTGAATTTTTTAAAATTTAAAATTAATTGATACTCCACTTATCAGTTGTTCTCTTTTTCGAAATTCGGGCTCGCCCCAAAACTTTTCGGACCCATTTTGGGTCGCGAAAACTTTTACAGTTCTTCCCTTTCAGATTCCTCACTGTATCTAAGCAAAAATAGCTTAGAAAATCATCTCGATTTTAAAATTTGTTAAATAACTATTTAGAATTGAATTTTTGTTTAATTTAAAATTAATTGATGCTCCACTTTTTAGTTGTTCTTTTTTTCCAAATTTGGGTTCGCCTTAAAATTTTTCGGACTCAATAGGAGTCACGAAAACTTTTACAGTTCTTCCCTTTCAGGTTCCTCAGTGTATCTAAGCAAAAATAGCTAAGAAAATCATCTCGATTTTAAAATTTGCTAAATAACTATTTAGAATTGAATTTGTCTTTAATTTAAAATTAATTGATTCTCCACTTTTCAGTTGTTGTAGTTTCCCTATTTCGGGGTCGCCCCCAAACGTTTGGGACTCAGCGTGGAAAAGAAGTTTCTATCTTGGAAGGGGTTGCGAGTCGGAGGGAAAAAAACGTGGCCCCTGTGCATTCCGTGTTTTTGGCCCTTGCCTATTGATCGAATGACGTGTTTTTCGCAGCCGAGGCAAGCGGGGGAGAGACGTACGTCACCCCTTGTGGGCCGTTTCCGGCCGGGAATGACAGCGATAGGGTCCCAGTCGCTGCAAAGATTGCGATCAGAGGATGGAAATGAGGTGCCGGTAGCGCTCGTAATAAACGGGAATTATCGAACCTGAGGGAATGGGGTCCCTGTCGAGCTCGAAAAAGAATGAGGGCCCACTTCCGAACGGAATTGACGAGACTGAAACGAAACCGTTATTTATTTCGGATTCGATACCGTTGCAATAACGACTCGTTTGCTTTTACACTGTCAGTAAATGTCGTCAGAGAGCAGCGAAAAATGTTCGCCGGCTGAAACAACTCGATAAATCTCAGCGCAAACTGTTCTCGTCTTCGAAATATTTATTTCGGGAGATGGTGGAAAGGGGGAGATTTTTGTAACGAGCCTTTAAACGTCTTTCAAATGGGGCTCGCTTCGATTGTTTGAAACAGAGGCGTTTCAATTCGCTTGGTGCAAAAGGTGGTTGGCTACTTTCGTAGAAGGATGGATTTAGGGTAGCAAAATTCTTTGACCCTGAATTTTAACTGGGCTTAAAAGAAATATAAAGCTGAATACATTTTGATGAACCATTCTAATCTTTATGCCCTTATCGTCCTTTAATTCTAACTATTTTTTAAACGATTTTTAGTTATATCTCGCTTCGATCGTTTGAAAACAGAGAATCTTAAATTGCTTAAAGTAAAAAGTGGTTGACTACTTTCTTATAAAAATGGATCTGGTGATATCGAAACTTTTTTACCCTAAATTTTAATTGGACATGAAAGGAAAGTTCCTTTTATCTACTATTTGCGATTTTTTTTATTGAATTTCAGACATTTTCTAAGCAGTAACAATATTGTTTTGGGAAAATCAGCTAGTGAAAGATATTTATCACAATATCTCTATCAATAAAAAAATAATGTTAAATTTATTTTGATGAACTATAGAAATACTTTTGTTCAGATCATCCTTTAATCCTCTTAATTATCCTTTTAAAATTTTCAGTTTGGGCTCATTTTGATTGAAGCTTCATTGCATTTTGCTTTAATAATTTGTTTCGATTGACTGAACGTCTTACTTCGTAAACGAATTCAAAACTTTTGGGCTGTAAAATTTTGTGCCGCAAACGAAAGATGATAATGATCCTCAGGTGACGTTGTATTGTCCATTTATTCACACGATTACAATGCATTATTTGTTCAAAAACATGTTATTAAATATGATAAACTATTTGTCATCTTTTTTCAAAGAACATACTGAAAATGCATTAGATATAAAAAGAATAGTAAAACTTAGTTTTTAATAACTGATTTATATCTTAAAAACACATTCAGTCTTTAAAAAAGACCGATTAAGGTAGAAAACTATTAAGAAATAACTTTTTACCTTAAGTAAAAAGAAAGAAAGTGTAAGAAGAATTTATACCTTAAGAAAAATGTATACCTTAAGAAAAATTTTAAAAAAAATCGTTCATTTATTACCCCAGATAAACTCAACTGACCTGTGGTTTAAATTTACAAGAAAAAAATTTTCATCAGTAAATTAATTTTTTTTAATCCTCGGAGAGTTTGTAAAAATGTAGAAAGTGGAAAGAAAGAACTAATAAAATTTTCTCTAACATGCTATGCAAATTTTTATCGTAATTATCGGGATCTAATTTTTCTTACAAATGATCAATTACAATGATAATTAATTCATGAGATATTATAGTCTGTTTGACTATGAAGTATAAGTTCTTAAGAAAATTTAAAGCTAATAGCACATAGTTGCCATAATTTTTTTCCAAGATCAAAATCATATATCTCTGGGGTAAAGGACGAGAAATTAACGAATAAATTGTTTTGGGTTGCCATTCATAAAAAGTATTTCAAAGAACAAATTTTCATATTTCCTTTATATAACTTTGAATTATTTCTCATCAATAAGGTGAAAATTTTTTTGGCTATTTATCATAAAGGTGTAAATTGAATATTCGCAAGTAATTTATTAACAAAAAACTAATTTTATTAAAAATGTATTTCGAATACAGTAAGAACATGAGCAATTTTAGAAAAAAATATTTACCGTATCTTAGAAGTGAAAATTGATACACATAACAGGAGAAAGCAAACGAATTTTCTAAGGTTGTTCTATCACATCATGACCACTTTAAAACAAAACATAACAAAAAAATGTATATTGCGAGTAACCAATTAAATATTAAGAATCAGTACAATTAGCCTCCGGCATCAATAAAATCTTCTAAAATTTTCAATTTCATAATCTCTGCTAGAGATTTCGTTCACAGTTAACTGCAATTCATAATTTCAATCAGCGTTTTAGACCTGGGGCAGAGGTTGCCCTCTTTTCATTTTCGTTAATGATCATTAAATGGCTACTCCTAGTTACGCTCTGGGAGGAATTTAAATAGTTGAGACCCATTTGGCGACGATAAATGTTCGCCAAACGTCACTTCCTCTTCAAAGTGACAAGAGCACTTAAGTCTCTCTTAATTATAGTGAGCAGCATCCTCTAATGTTTTTAACCCCCAGGGTGTGAGGGGCAGGGAGGGAGAAAGGGGTTTGATAAGACCCGAAGACGGGCATAATTTATGGATTCCGCAGCGACGGGATAGAAAAATGAATAACAGCTTTCACCCTTGGTGGTTTTTTCTATGGCCAATGCTACAATCTATGATCCTCTTTTTTACAGAGGTGTTTAGATGAATGGTGTGGGGAAAGGGGATCTGTTTTGCCCATTCATTTCTTGCCGGATTTTTCATAGGTCATACGTTTGCTGAAAGATGCGGTTGATGCAAAGAAAAATTAACGGAGGATTTGGTTGCTAATTAAGTAAGCGTTGGTTTCTAATTAAAGAATACGTTACTCTTTTTTTTCCATTGATTTCTTGTCGTATTTTACAGCAGACCATATACTGACTGGAAAATGCGGTTTAAGGCGACACAGTACCCAAAAAATCCTCGGATTATCGATTTTTTTTTAATTGGCTCATTTGATACCTTGAATCATTCTAAATATGCCTGTAAAATTTCATAGCTGTATATGCATTTTTTATTAAATTATTGAACAATTTTTGATTCATGATAAGAGAGTAAACAATGTTGCCACGCCCACTTTAAGATCGCTGCAGTTTCTGAAAAGCTTAAAATTCTAAAATGAAAATAAAATGCAACTTAACAAGACAGCAGGAATGTTGGCCATGTGTAAAGACTATAGGAGGGTATATCAAAGAAAAAGAAAAAAAAATAATGTTGTACAATTTTGTACAGAAGAAACTAAAACTAGCTCGTTAACGCAAGGAAAATTAATTCGTTAGAAAAAGGGAAATAAAGGTGTACATATTTTTATGCCTGTTTAAAAAAATTTTGCAAAAAAATTTGCATATTTAAAAAGCCTTAGGGATTTTTAAAAAGTTAATTTTTTAAAAAAAATTAATTTTACAAATACTTTTCAATAAATTCAAATTTTTTTGTGTGGGATAATCATAGAGTATTAGCTTATATGAAATAAAACTAAAATCCAATTCAAATATTGAAAATAAAAATATATATTGTTCAGATGGTACTGTGTCCCCTTAAGCAATGAAAAATAAACGGAAAATTTGGTTTCTAAATAATGAACTTTTTTTCTAAATAAATCGATGTAAAAATCAATTAAAGAATATTGGTTGTATCTATTTTGGTAATTGATTTCTTAACATTGCACAGCGGTTCGTATCGTAAGTCTCACTAGACAAATCTAATAACTACGAAAGTAGGAGTAGCAAGTCCTTAAAATTTTCAACGTTTAGAAAACCCGACAGATAAATTTTCTCAGAAAATTCCGTCGCATTTGCTAAAATACATTTCATTTTTTTCAACACCGTGTTTCATATTTTCATTCAGATCGTTCTCAAATTATAACCCTTAAAAGATCGATTTTTTAAAAATTGATTTAAAAATGTTTTTCGACTTTCATTTCTTGAATAAAACATGGAAAAATACTTTTGAAATCCTATTTTGTTTTAAGTATGGTTTATGGTTCAAAAACAGTTTGTTACCAACTGACAACATTGGGCTTTATTTCAAAAAAATTTCCTTGATAAAATTCTATATTAAACGCAGATGAATTTTAACAACTAATAATTCGGATAAGTAATTTCCTTCAACATTGTAGAATAAAATATGGTATTCTCAAGCGTACAAACAAAGCAAAAACGACGCACCCTCAAAAACATCAAATTATTTTTATTTTTTATCAGCACTCAGGTTGCCTTTTATAATTAATTGCCGTTGTAAATTGATTTAATAAAATTTTCAATATGTATCCCATTGGTAACAGCAGGCATTAGAGCTTCAGTCTTATTCTGAAGATTTTAAAAAATATAACTGGGTATGTTGCTTAAAGGCAACACACGGCGTTTAAGGGTTAATAAAATGCTATAACATCAGAACTACGAATGGGAACCTCTTGGCAATCTCGTCATTAACAGATAATGATACGCAAATAATGCTGGCGGAATTTCATATATTGGAATAGTTTCACATATACAATAATGACGTAGCGATGGTAAGTGGCGCATGGGGCATAATATGACTTTTTCGACACCCTCCCGCCACCAGCCCTTACCCGTCATCTCCAGTGACTTAGCAAAGGTAAAAGACAGATTGGCATGCATGATATTATTTTTTCGCTTCTTCGTCGCATTTGACTTTAAAAAGTGACACAAACGGACTAACACGAGGGACGTTCCGAAAGTAAGTTTCGTGATGCTTTTTCACAAAGAAGCTTTATTACAAACAGAAACATACAATTGCATAACAAAATGCAAACTTTTGACTATTTTTCCACATATTCTCCACCGACATTGAAAAATTTGTCGTACAGTGAAATCATTTTCAAGAAACCATTCTGGTAAAAATCGGTGCCCAGCGATTGAGGGAAGTTCCTCACGCTTTAACGCCAGTTTGACGTCCCGATAGTGCTGACTTCAATGCAGGAAAAAGGTGAACGTATGATGGGGCTGTAGGGCCCGACCAAGACTCTTGAGGAGTTTTGTTCTGGGACGATAATGCAAGACCCCACACAGTAAGGGGCACAAAAGAACGCATTCGCCGCCTTGGATGGGAGAGATTGGATCATCTGGTCTACCTTCCCGATCTCTCCCCATCAGACTTTCACATTTTTCCTGTATTGAAGTCAGCACTATCAGGACGTCACTTTCAAACCTGCTTATCAAACTGGCGTTAAGGTTGTGAAAAACTTCCTAAATTTGCTGGGCACTCATATTTAACAGGATGGTTTCTTGAAATTGATCTCACGGTACGACAAATGTATTAATGTCGGTGCCGAGCATGTGGAAATATAGCCAAAAGTTTATATTTTTTACGCCATTGTATGTTTCTGTTTGTAATAAATCTTCCTTGTGAAAAAGCATGACGAAACTTACTTTCGAAACGTCCCTCGTATTTTGTCTGGCGAAGAGAGTGACTATACCCCCTCCCCCCTGCTCTCCGTCTCGCCACTGATTTACAACGATGCTATCAATATTCTTTTTGCAGAAATTCGTTCGAAATTTCACGAAAATCTATAACTTCGAACTAAGTTAAGCAACTTCTTGTAATCTCACAATTTATAGAAAATAATATGCAAATGTACCTCTCACAATTTCTTGAAATTTTCTGTACTAGTTTTTCCTATATAAGAGCATTTTCTTTGCATTAAAGTCTGTGGTAGAATCGCTCCAAATTTAAATGAGTTCCTGTTACGTAAGAAATATTTTTTCAAAAAAAAAAAGATCTTGAAGCTCTTGCTGTTACTTAAGATAATAACGCAGTCATGCTCCAGGAATTTCAATTAAATTAATCGAGAGTATTTTTAGATTTAATTTATTTATTTTCAAAGAAGTTAGTATTTAGTATCTTATCTTGTTTGCTCAGAGATTTACCATATTTTCTAAATTATATTTAGAGAATATTTAGTTACAAGTATTTGTTATTGTCCTTATTATTGTTGTTAAAATAAATTCGTTATTAACCTTTAGAATTCCAATCGCCGTCATTAAAAAGATAATTTAAAAAATATATAAAGGCAAATTGAACAAAATAATTATATATAATTTCAGCACAAACAAATAAGCTAAATTTTTAAGGTAGTTTGAAGACAGATTTTCACAGATCTTGCTTTTACCAGCTTTGTTTTTGTAGGGAAAAAAGTAATTTTTTTATCCTTCGAAATGTATCGCATTTCTGCAGCCGAAATTTAAAATTAGCAAAACTTAAAATTAACCTAAAATAAATTATAAGCGGAGACCTATAGCGTCAAGAAGGGAAATTGGGAACAAGTAGTAATTGGGAAAGGTGACTACAGAACGCACTGGTGAGGCCCTAGCGAACTGAGAAGCATGTGCTTTCGTTTAGACACTCTAGAGGAAGAAGAACAAAAACTTTCCTCCTTTTTTCAATGTTTTTTAATAACGTTTGTCACCTTTAAATGCAACTGCGTTAAGAAAAGTGAAATCCAAATTTCTTAAGTTTCATTTTTCGTTCTCTACGACGGTTATAAGCAAGCTAAATTGCTAATTTATATATTTTTAAGACCTGAAGGAAATAATGATTACGAGGAAACTTTAATTTTCGTTTTTGGATTTCATCTTGAGGAACAAGTTAGTGTTCTTAATTACCCCTGAGAATTTTTACTACGAAGGTAATTGGGAATAGGCTTCTAATGTAACAAAAACCTATATTTATATGTATTTGGAATAATTTATTATTTGATAGGAAGTAATTTTAAATCTAGAAACGTGGTTGAGTTCTGTATCGTCAGTAAAGTTCACTGTTTTGTGTTAAATTAACAACTGACATTTTAAAGCAATTTACCATGTGATCTACATACATATTACTTTTCATGTATGAAAGTTCTCTATTAATAACTAGCCGCCTTCGGCAACCAGCTTGTTCGCCGGGAATATGATTTCAATTGAATCTTGTATCATTTTATATTCATGGCTGCTTTAACAACGTAATTTTAAACTTCAAATTGTGGTAGATATTTAACCCATGTTCTTTTAGTGGCCTTGCACCTGTTCTGTTCATTGTCTACATAAATGTCCCCAGTGGTCCCAGACAAATAACTGACCATATGCCATGTAACATCTAATTGCATGTTGCCGCGGGGCCATTTTCACTTTCTTATTTCTCTTGAAAAATATGCATTCGATTTCAAAATTAAAATGGCGCGGCACATTTTATGGCCAGCGGCATGTTATCTGAATTAAAACATGTTGAAAAAACATGAAAACATAGCAACCATAACCATTCAGCTTATTGGATATATTTCTTAATATACGTAATATCCAAGCTTTACAGATTCCATAAAAATTTTGATGAAATAAAATATGAAAGCAAAATGTATTAAGATATTACCTCAAATTTCAACAATAAAAGAGAAACACGCTATTAAATATTTGTTTAAACAATGAAAACGGTTTGAATTGCGTGCAACAATGAAAAGTATTTTTGTAAATTATGGTGAAAAATATTTTTAAAAATTATTAAAATTAGAGAAAAAAAGTTTACGGAAACTTAATTGATATCATTAAAAAGGTAATTTTTTGCACTTTCAGATAGTGTCAAAATGATTTTTGTGCTGTAATATTTTCGGAAGTTATTGAGGTAAAACGCCAAAATTTTTCTTAATCTTCAATTAATTAAAATTCGAATTAAAATTTCAGAAAAGGGCTCCGAGATGCACATTTCCACCCTCCAAAGTATGTTTATGCCAAATTTCGTAGCTCTAGGTCAAGCGGTCTGCCATGCAGAGCGCCAACACACAGACATTATCCTTTGTTATTAGTAGAGATGATATGAAGCCGTTTGACTTCAAGTATGGAAGAAAACAAGAAACTGATGACGAAAAAGAAAAAAAACTTGATACTGATGGAGGAATCTGAAGATCAGTATTTTGAATCTTTTCAACAAGAAACGGAGGCTGAGGAGGTGGAGGAAGTAATTTATCTGGAATCACTCATGGTTGATTTTTCAACAAATATGTTAGTTTTGATCGATAACTTTGGAAGTGCCAGAATGATACCACATTATTCGTACGTCTATAGGACTCAAGAAGTTGACAGTGGTGAATATGATATGACAGCTTTATGAACCACCAATTTGGTTAATTCAAAATTTGTTTTGATGGTGAATGACCAGTTTGTAATTTCCGAGAGTCGATTAAAAGCTGTACTCCCAGATTGTATCTTTCAAGTAGATTGTCGGAAAGAATAATTTGGTTTTCAGGTAATGTAAATGTCAAAAAAAAATTAGTAGAATAGTGAATAACACGTTCTATTTCAAGTGGAAACTCTATTTTATACTACTAAATTGACCTATTAGTTTCTACTAATGATTATGTGTGATTTTTATGTCTTACCTATTTCCTTTTAGTGTGCCATAATATTCAGTTTCTATAAAGATTCATTTCCGAACTTTTCCCTGTAAAATTTATTTTATGATTATAAATTACACAAAATTGAAGGTAGTAAATAGTTGTAATGGTTTATATGTTATATTCCATGAAATAAAAGATATTTCTGCTGAAAAAAATTCAAAAAAATATTTTGTGATAATTGGGAAAAAGCAGTTATATATATATATGTCATGAAAATCAATCAATGGAATGGAAAAACTGTAGTTTATCGGTAAAAGCGTATAGATGCTCATCAGGGTAAGAAAAATCTATAAGCGAACCACTAAAAAATTAGAGAAATCGATTGATTGGTTGATTTTCATGACATTGATATATTTTCCACAAATCTTCTTGAATTGCAGCATTGTTGCGTTTGTGTTTTATATTATATATATATATATATATATATATATATATATATATATATATATATATATAGAGAGAGAGAGAGAGAGAGAGAGAGAGAGAGAGAGAGAGAGAGAGAAATGCATTTTGAGGCAAAATTCAGTAGTCTCTAGGGTAATTGGGAACACTTCGGTATAAAATAAGAACGCTCCTAAAAGTGAGGATATTTAATTAATAAATTATTTTTGAAAGGAGGAATTGTTTAATGAACCCTGCATAATATGTATATGCACTCACGAAAAATAAAGACTCTCTTCTCCATCGCGTACTATCCTTTTAACCCTTTGCAGACAGGTACGACGTATAGAATGCGCCAGTGGGTATTTTTCATAAGCTGAATAAAACCTATCGAAGGTAGACAGCTCGCCAGATGTCTAACCTCGTAGTAACATTCCTCCTACTTGTTCCGATATTTTCCACTGACAATGAATCAGTAAGTTCGGTCTGATCGGACTTGAAAGTGCATGAAACGCTCTCAATAATCTAACCCGGCTATCACGAAAAGACGGGAAAATATCCCTACAGAGCAATATACGGCTGTTTTTTAAGAATTTAGCAAGAAAATAGTAGCTGAGGACGAATCTGATGCTTTATATCTCGAAGGAGAAGTGACCGAGTACAGCGACTTAAAAACTGATTCTGAGACTGACTTGGAGAACAATCCAGTTCACGAAGAACATAGAGACTCAAACTCGAACCCAAATGTTTGTATCATCCATCCATTCAACCTCTAATCTTATTATATCATAAAAGATAAGGTTATGTGTAGTTAAATAAGCATAAAGTTGGAAGAAACGAGATGGTGCATAAAGTGCGCCACCTGATCTCAGTGTTACCTGTGCGCAAAGGGTTAAAGACAAAAAAATGGCTGAGTCTGCAAAATTCGTCCCCAATTACCCCAACTGACCTGGGAATATGAAAATTGCTCTGCCAACGTTCTTCCAGAAGCAGCTGTGAGCTGTTTTGACAGGACAGAAAAAAGATATATATTCACCATAAATTGATTTCACCTGCTTCTGCGCAGATGGTATATTTAATTTTTTTTAAATAAAAACTTCTCACAGTAGGAATATCTTATTACAGATAACTTGCGGACTACTCTGCGTTGATTGGCAAGATGAAGTTTGTGCAAAGAAAGATCTGATTGCTAATTCATTTATTCCATACCCAGGTGAAAAGACGTCGGTTTCTAATCAGAATCACCTATAATTAATTAAAACAATCGACGGCTTCTTTTTTCGTATTAAATTGTAGATATGCCAGTAATTTTGAGGTGATTCTTTTATAATTTTAAGTTGTTATCGATGATTCTGTCCGGGCATCTATCACTTATTTTGTTTGTATGTGTTGCTATATGGAAGAGAGTACGATATATTTTTTTAAGGAAAATTCAAAGCCGTCTTGAACGGGTGCTATTACTGCCATCCTCTCGGACATGCGAAATTTTAAAAATGCTATGCTGTTTACGATAAGAAACAAAAATTTAAAGAAGGACATAAGTTCTCTTTCACAACAACTTCGAATAATTTCTTCAAAACGGTAATAATTTTTATGAAACTCATAGATTAGAACTGAAAAATATTATTAATAGTGAATTTTTATTTTGATGCTTCGTGAAGTCACTATTTTTTCAATTACAAGAATATTATCAAGAAGTATGACTTTTCTAATGCATAAATAAGGGTTTAATTTTAAAGGTCCCTTAAAATTTTCTTAAAAAAGAAATAATATTTTTTTATTATGTAAACTTTAAGTTCATAATCCTAACCAAAATCAGCGACGTTCGGATTGCTATTCTTGACAATGTGAAATCTTGACTTAATCATTAATAATTACAGTGGCTCATATTTGTTTTTGGACACTTGTGTTTTTGAAACTTACTTTTAAAAAACATCATCTAAATATTAAAGGATTTACTTCAAAGTTTTTCATATAAACTCTCTTTTCTCTATAATAAAACACATTATTTGTAATCTCATATTATATCAAAATTATTTGCATATTTTTGTTTACATTTGTTGAATGTTCAAAGTGCCCAATTACTTATGTGAGATTGTTTTTAACACTTTCTCGGTAAATTAATTTTTTCAAAAAAAGTTATTGAATTTATTTTCATTACAATATGTAGGTTTTATTATAGACAAAAGAAAGTTTATATGAAAAACTTTGAAGTAAATCCTTTAATATTTAGATGATGTTTTTTATAAGCAAGTTTCAAAAACACAAGTATCCAAAAACAAATATGAGCCACTGTAAATCCATTTATATTTATAGAAAGAAACATTTAAAGGAAGCGAAACAAAGAAAGCATGTTTAAAAGTGTTATAATAACAGATACCATACTAAAGTTAAAGAGGTACATGCACTTTGATAATATTTATAGCAATAAATAACGACAGTGCAGAATTTGCAAAACAAATTAGCGACGATTGTAGAGAAGCAATACTCGTCCTCAAAGCAAACTACAAAGGGGATGGGACGTGAGTGAATTCCTACACAATGGAAATGAAATCTCTGAAATCCAGTGGCAGCGATTGGCTTGACAAAGTAAGGGGGCAAAAAATTTATAGACATCTAAAAGTACCCGGAGTATAGGAGTAGACAAAAAAATTTTAAAATTTAGCTACAGAATTAGCTATCTGTGCTTTTAAATATTTCTTATTACATTTTCTTTTCAATAATTCTTAGTTTTAGGCAGCTAAAATAAAATAAAAATTTTATTTTTCCAGCCAACATTAGGGGGGGGGGATGACCGCCACCCGCCCTCGCCCCCTGATTCCCGCCACTATTGAAATCAGTAGTAATATGACTACAATGATATATTTAAATTTATGAGAAAATTACATTTTGAGTTTTCATACATTTCCATAAATTAAAAATTTGAAAGATTTTAAAAGGGATATTATAAGAAAAAGACCCTGAAAATATTATTTCCTTACTAAAAAAATTTTGAAAAAAAAAGAACGGTTTTTAAAAACTACTTTTATTAGTGTACTAAAAATTATAATTTTTTAATTTAAATTATTTCCTACTGTTTAATCTATAATTTGTAATTTAATCTTATTAATTTTATGAAATCTAGAAATTATTTTTCAGATTCACTATCAGTGGTACCACTGGTATGGAATCAAAATTTAATTAAATCATTCGACTAGTTGATAATTCAGTTCTAAAAATGTTAATATAGTGTATTGTCATCGACAATACACAAAAGTAAAAAAAATTCAAACCTCTAACACTTCAGGAAGTGAGCGAAAAATCTATTACAAAATTCCATCCTAACAAACACGAAAAATCAAATTAAATAAAAATATTTAAAAAGTGTTCCTGATGGTAATTAAACAGTTTTCAATTCACATATATTACTTCCATGTTCCAAATGGTTCTGGAATTTAATCACACTCAAAAAGTATTTCTTATGGTAATTAAACAGTTTTCAATTCATACATATTACTCCAATGTTCCAAATGGTTCTGGAATTTAATCACACTCAAACTCGAAGGAGCACTTTCTATTCCCCCAAAAAATTATCATCAATTTTTCATTCTTATGAGTCAAGAAAATTTAAATAAGTAAAATTGCATATATTTTATAAACTAAGTTTCCTCTGAATTTCAAGTTTATCGAAGTTTTCTCTGAGTTTTTTAAAAAATAAAACGGTTGAACATTAAATTTCAGCTTTAATAAAAAAAAATGAGGCAGAACGGAAGAATTTTTTGTTTTGCGTTCCAGCTAGTTTTATATTTCTTGTCCAACCATGAGAATGCACTAAGAGAAATGAAACAGTGAGTAACAAATTCCATATCATCCGAATATAACTTTTACGACGCTCGCTTTAAAGTATATTGATTTAAATAATTAAAATTTGATTTAAAAATTTAAATAATTAAAATGGCATATAGTTTATAAACTAAGTTACCTCTGTATTTCAGGTTTATCGAAGTTTTCTCTTAGTTTTTTTTTTTAATAAAACGGTTGAACATTAAATTTCAGATTTAATAAAAAAAAAAAATGAGGCAGTACAGAAGAATTTTTTGTTTTGCGTTCCAGCTAGTTTTATATTTATTGTCCAACCATGAGAAGACACTAAGAGAAATCAAACAGTGAGTAACAAATTCCATATCATCCGAATATAACTTTTACGCCGCTCGCTTTAAAGTATCTTGAAGAAAGGCCGTTCGGAGCTGCGGCGATATATAATGAGAGTCATTTACACTCAGATAAAACATAAGAGGTGAAGTTTCGATATAACCGCAAGGTGCAGTAACGACAATTATTTCCACATTACGGACCATCAGCGTAATCACCTTATCACCTAAATATCACCCTCTGCTGAGATAACCGGAACCAGAACACGGAAGCAGAGCAAAAAAAAGGAAAGTGGGGAAACGTTTGGAACAAGTTATCGGATCCCATTCCATCCTGACTGGAAGAAACAAGACACCGCTTGCCTTATCAATTCCCGGCCTACATCTTGCAGCTAGATACGGAGATAGTAGCTCCATTCCATATGGACTCGCGTTTTAATAGTCTTTCGAAAACCGTTTAAGAACAAGCTTCTTTAAGAGCCTATTTCAATGCTGTATATTTCACTTGTGGAAGATGGTTCGACGGCAATTTAACACGCCGGATAATCATAAATGGTTGGGGGGCTGCGGAAGATTTATGGTTGCCTTGCTCTCACTTTGCGCTTCTGTTGCGTCTTTTAAGAAAAAGGATTAAGAAATGTTTTACAATTTTTCTCTCGTTAACCTAATAAAAACGTGCATTTTTTAACAGCTGATTAAAATGCTGTACATTTCATTAGTAAAAGATGGTTCTGTAGCAATTTAACATAACGGATAATCATAAATGGTTGGGGAAGATTTGTGGTTGTCATGCTCTCTCACTATGCTCTTCTGTAGCGTCGTGTAAGGAAAATGGATTAATTGTACTATTCAAACATTTATTTCAAGAATTTCAATTGATTATAAATCTATATTTAAATTAAATCAACAATCAAAATTATTGAATTAATGCCAAAAGTACCTATAGAAAGTTTTTTTGAACATATCACATTAATTCTGTCACTATTAAGACGAAATTAATAATTGAAAAAGACAATCCATACATATATATTGAAAATATGACACATGTTTTGATTATTTGAAATATTTAACTATATATATATATATATATATATATTAAAAGGAGAAAAAATTTAATCTGTTTAATTATCTGTGTTATGAAACAGGTCTTTTCTTATTTTTTTTAAGAACCATCATATTACACAAAACCCCTGAAATCCAGGAGATTATTACACTTCTAATTGGCTATTTATTTTTTGAGTATAAATTTAAGCTCTTAGAAATAAGCTTTCAAAGTAGATAAATAGTACATTTTGATAACTAATATAAACCTTGAAGTATCAAGAAAACTTTACCCATGGAATTTTAAAAAGATATAATAATCTGCTTTTAAGCTAAATATGAAAAATGGAAAAGGCTAGTTTTGCCTCTTAGAAGGTTAACAGCTGAAAGGCTGAAAAAAGTTTGAATTTTTTTTTTCATAAATAATACCTTAAAACTAATTGGATCTCAATTTTGATAGGAAGAATTCCAAAAATCAGCATCAAACATCTTCAATTATTATTATTTTTAAATAATTTTCATCAAATTATGATGAATTTAATGTTATGGTTGTGTCATGGATAAAAATCATTTAAACTTTTTCCAAAATTCAAAATAAACTTAATAATGTAAAAACATTACTATGCTAAGATTTAATATGCATCATCAGAAAGAGTTAAAAATAGGGTATCAACTTTTTAATTAGAAATATTTCGCATAGCCTCTTAGAAGACTTTGAAATAACGTTCACAATTATTTTCAGAGTTTGTATAAATTATTATATTGTAGAAATATAATTTTATAAAATAATTTTTCAAAATTTCCCTTGAAAGACCACTACGGTATAAAATACAACCTCAGAGATTTAAATTTTTTTTGTGAACTGAATTAATTCCAAGAATTTTGGAAGTTGTACTTTATTAATGGTCAGCTGTCTTAAAAATGAGCTAAAGCAATCTCTAAGAATAGATGGTTTAATCTTTTATAAAATTAGCATGTTTTATGCATGCCGAAGCAAAACATAATCCGTAATGATGGATGATTTTTAAAAGTTTATGTTAGTGATTTATAAAATTTATATAAAAGGAATAAAAATCAGCTTTATTTGTCTTTTTAATTGCATGATTTTTATCAAAGAACAAATGCTTTTGAACAGACGTTTTAACAACCGTTGTATTTCTTACAAATTTGAGAGTTATAGCTTGTAGAATGGAAGATGAATATTGTGACCATTTCTTTAAGAAAAAAATGAAATAAACAATTGAATGAACAGTATTAAAACTTAATCAACAAGTGTATGTATATAAAAAATGCAAAATTTTAATTATTCTAGAATATTTTGCTTTTTCAATGCTATTATTCAAACTGAGAGATTTGAGAACTACTGCCACTTAGAATATATATAACTCTTTATTTTTTTAAAAAAAATCTGCCTTTGTCTTTGCTGGTAATTATTTCTGAAGTTCTAACTTCTTTTATCGGCTTTATGAAATATGATTTAAGACGTTGCAAACGTTTAAAACCCATTTTCTCAAAACTCATAAAATTACTCTCAATTTTAATTAAAGTTTTTATAGAAACTATTTTTTTTGGAGGAAATTTTTGTAGAAACTCATTTCTTGAACTATATCGTACATGAAATTATGCCAGAATTTTGGAAAGCTAATTACAAAAAAAAAGTTCGTTACTTAGGACTTTTTTATTTGTGTCATCCATAAATTTTTGATTATATTCAATAATTCAAATACTCTCAATTACTTGGTTTTAAATGTTCAAAATTATAATGTATTTTAAGAAGTTTTTTGAAAAACTGCTCGGAGATAGCGAGAATAGGCATCACAAATTCATAAAAGAAAAAAAGATCTTTAACGTTTGAAGATGCGGTTAAATTACTTTAAATCCGTTAGCTATCACTTTTATACTAATTTAATTTCTTGGAATATACAAACTTTAGCATGCAAAAGTTATAAAAAAAAAATATTCATTTCTATTGTTAATACTTCCCAAATTTAGCAAGAGAGCACGAAGAAAAGGGAAGAAACAGCACTTGATAGAGACGTCCCCAACTCTTACTTCTTAAAAATGGCCAAGGCGTTCCGGAGTCTGTTAAGGTGCAATGAAATAGCTGAAATGCATCTGCCTTGGCACAAAAGATTACATTGACGGCGACAAGAGAAGTCAAGCAACAAAAGCTGCTGACAGATGAAATATGCGATCCAGGGACCGACTTATTGATGCCCGACTTTGACTGCAAAAAAGCAGTCAGTGTGTCCGACACGAATCGATGAACTCCCTTCGTATCTGGGGTCGTGTGAAATCAGTCTATTAGTAGACCAAAGGCCGATTCTGTTCAAAGAGGACAGTTGTCGTTTTTCGGCTGGTTGGACCCTTGGGCTTTCTTTGCCTTTTTCAAAGCTTTCTTCAACCAAGCTCCTGCTCACTTACTTACCTTTATGATGGTGTAAAAGCGTCGATCATTGTTTGGAGTGGGGAAGTCTTTTTCGTCTTAACTATTCAAGCGGTTGCCGTCTTTTGGAAGGTGTACTCTATACAGGAGCTTTCGTCATGCAGTTGGCGTTGGTTGTTTTTTGACTTCGAGAGTAAGCATTACAGAAGATGGATGAAGTTGAGGGCGCCGGCGTGTGCTGCAGACGGACTCTATTGTGCAATTGCTGAGATGGAAAGAATTGCTTGTTTGCTAAATACCAGCTTGGCTTGTTCAAACAGATACGAAGCTTTGCAATGCCTTCATTATTATCATTATTAATTTTTATGACTTTCAATAAAGCAATGCCATTATTGATTCAGATTTCTTTCAATTGGAAGAATAAATACAAAGGCATTTAGTGTTGTCTAAAAGAGAGTAGTGGTTTTAAAAAAATTGATGCATTCCTTTTAATAATCTGCGGACATTTTCTGAGTTGATAAATCCAGGTCATTCATTATCAACTTTATTTGCACTAAACGGAGAATTAAAGAAGGTTAGAAAATCATGTACGCTCTTTACTGGGACTCTTTTGGTGAGTTTCCTGAAATTATTTAGACTTTAATTGAGTTGTTGGTTGCAGAAATCATACAAGTCATTGTTTTTTTCAAAATTGTGTTTATGCTATTTTTATCTTCTAAAGGGATATTTGCACATTGAGTGAAGAAATGACAGAGACAAGTAAAGTCCCGATGTAGGTATATAAAATCTACAAGATAAAAAAATTAATCGTTGATTTTAAAAAATTAATCAGTATTTCTTTAGCTTTCCAGCATTTTTATATTATTAGCTCATGTGGTTTCTGTAATGAAATATTCAATGCTTGCTGTTATTGCTTACGTTTGTATTTGTAAATATTCTTTGTCATTTGTTTCCTTCATTTAAAATAATTTCTTGGCTAAAAATGGTATAAAATGATAATCACTACATTGAAGCATTTGAAATTTTTTTTTAAAAAAATGAATATCATACTTTATTCTTAACAGCATTTCAATCGGAAAAAATAATCTTTAGATCGCAGGTCAAAAACTAGAATAGAAGTTATATTTGAATGAAATGAGACTGTTTATAATTTGTATTTTTAATACTCATCAGGATGACAGGCAAAAACGTGAAATATTGTTCCTACCTCTAATGTATAAGCATAAAACTGAAATTAACTATTTCGTTGTTAAATTTAAGCATATTTTAAATCAAAACAGCAAGTATGATTTAACCATTTCAAGTTCACTATATGTTTCGTTTTGAAAATTACTAAATTTATTTCAAAAATGAGTATTAGACATGTAGCTGATCATAAATATGCAAAGGAAAAAATTTAGCATTTTTTATTTCCAAGAAATTCATGATTTCACAATGAAACCAATGAACGGTAACGGGCTATTTTTCCTTCTAATAAAGATATCATCGAAATGAAATTCAAATTATGCATTTAATTTATAAGTATACGTGAGTATTTAGGATATTCAGCCTTCATAAAATTCAGTATTACTTTCGAAGATTCAATTATAAAAATATCAATTTGTGCAAGAACCCTCATCAGTTGGTTTCTCTCAGAGATCGGAAACAATTTAGCTCTTGCAGTGCATATATCTTTGTGAATACTAACGGTATTGAACTGGAATTTTTATATAAGTTGACCTATATATCTGGCTCTTAAGTTATGAAAGAAAAACTACGCCATGTTCCGCCCATGAGCAGTAAAAAAAATGCTCAATGTATGGTTTCACCACAAAACCAAAGAACGAGAAAGGGTTAAACGAAGCATATTAATATTCTACATTATATCTATAAAATTATTAAGCATGCAAGCGATATTTATTGTAATTTATCATGTGGATATGCATTTACCTTTCATACCCGGCTTTTTTCGAGCCACAGCATGTAGTTATATAAAGTCTTGACAACATAACACCAAAAAGACCTGTGAATGTACATTCGTCAATAATTAGCAAGAAGCATATTAATATTATACATTATATCTATAAAATTATTAAGTATGCAAGTGACATTTATTGTAATTGATTACGTGGATATGCATTTAACTTTTATACCAGGCTTTTTTCGAGTCACAACATGTAGTTATTTATATAAAGTCTTGACAACATAGCACCAAAAAGAACTGTGAATATACATTCTTCAATAATTAGCAATAGCTCTCTAGCATTCTGTAATTTCAGCCGACTTTTTATATTATGAATTCAATCATAAAATACGTATACAAAGGTCGTGAGTAATTCATAGTTTTTTATTTAGCTTATAAGAATTGAGAGTTATTATTTCATTTAATCCATTTTTGTTTGGAAGAACTTCCTTTCACATCGTAATTCAGTATTTGCTTGTAACGTGGTATTGTTAAACAATTTATGCTTAGAAAAGGCTATGATATTGAACTATAGAAAAGGGATCACTTTTTACGAACCACTGTTCATAACCTGAGAGCCAGCAGCAGTGATATCAAAGAAAATAAACTCAAAGAAAATTGATGTCCGCTTGATATTACACTACAGATTTCGACAGAATCGGCAATGAATTGTCTTGTACCTTCCTTTAAATGTCAAGTGGTCGTGAAGATGTAATCCCTTCCCTAACAGCAAGATGTAGGCTTTGGAGTCATCTATTCATTGGGGTGAGGAATAAACGTCCTTCCTCCTACTGTAAAGGGTTCTCGATTAGTTGTTTTACGGTCGTCTTTATAGACCTCAACCATTCACCGCCATCTTGAGGTACCTACTGCCTTTTACGATCGCCGGAATCATTTTTGGTGTGATATAACGAAACCATCAATCCTCGTAAAACTTTTGTGCCCCCATCGGGAGAGGCAAGTTTATTTCACACATAAAATACCTGTGAATTTCAAGTGCCCAATACTTGCCAAGTCATTCTTTCCTCAATAGAACGAAATTATGACAGAATGAATGTAAGAAATGCGGATCAGTATGCGAAGTTAAAAAGGCTTGGTGTGACACATTCAAGCCTGTTTAGCTCGCTCATTTACCACCATTATCTAAATGTCCTTACTAACTAAAAATCAGGTATACTAAACCTTTAAAAAACATCATGTCTGTCATATTGTCACAACTGTTGTGTCTCCAGAGGTAATGGTTTATCTAGTTTTAAGTGTGTTGAAATAGAGATTTTAAATCCTTTTCAAGAAAATGGGAGTGATTCAAGTTTCTTCCAATTGCCATACCCTGAGTAATATGTTATAGGAGTTAGATTAAAATATTTTCAATTAAATTAATATTCGAAACAGGTCGATTTCAATCATCTTGACAGAATCAGAATTTTACTGCAAAATTTGTTTGCTCTCGTGAGGAAAAAACAGCAATTTTCATATGATCTTAGTATATATTTATTAATCGGAGACACAACTTAATCAACAGTTATCAAAATGACTTATTTTAAAAAAAGACCTGTGTATTATAATATATCGAAAGCAAAAGTGCTCTGAATCTCCATTCTCGCTATCCACAACTAATATTTATCCACCAAGATGTGCTTCATATTGAACTAATCAGATTTATCATTCTTACAAAGGTGAGGTCCATTCCTTCTTCTTCTATTATTTTATTTACACGTGAGGTGTATGACATTCTTGGAGGCAAAATTCCAATGCCACACATTGAAATTTGACATCATATGTGGACCTCTGGTGTTGAAATTCTTAAGGGCACTTTCAAAATATCGAATGCATGAACCCTTTATATGTATATCTTTACAAATCCTTGTCTTTATAACACTTTATACAATTTTGCTCAGTTGTAAAAAAATACTAAAATGAATAGTATTTAATTTTATTTATCAATGTAGCTCAATAATACTCGTTATAGTATACTTCATGTGCGTTTGTACATAAATTACGGAAAAAAATTAAGTTTCATTGTAATCAACGCTTCTTTTTTTCGACAAATATTTTTAAATGCTTATGTGTAATTACTATTCTGGCTTCGAAATTTGAATTTTTTTTAAAACTGTCATAAATTTCGGTGTTTGAGTGAATTGTTGTGCTAATGCAAGAAATAGGATAAATTTTTCTCAATTATATCAGGATTGATTTTTTTTTTACAAAACTGACGGTTGTAGAATTCGAACAGCTCTTTAAAAATATTCTATCTATAAACTATTAAATATGCTAAAGAAATCTGCTTAAAAATATCTTATTCTCGGTTAATCGCTACGACTTTGCGTTTAGGACAATCACAGTTGTGTAGGTAATAGATTTTTTTAAAAAAATATTTTAGAGGATATGTTAGAATGCTGAAGTATTTTCTATACACAGAAGAAAAAATTCAAGCAATTTTTTTATGTACATTTTTCCAGGTGCCCAGATTCCTTAGACTTAGCTCACAATAATTCATACAGATATTTCAAGGCCAGAAGGTATGAACCGAAACTGCATTTGAGATCTTGTTTCCAATTTTAAAAATTTATTTTGCTTAAAATACTTTTAATTAAACCCATCGTGGTTTTAAAATAAAATATGTTTCTTAATCGTATTCGTTAGCTCTTATTTGTCAAATAGTCATAACGCGCAAGCAAGAAAAATAGCAAGTAAAGAAGTAATAAGTTATTACTATAATCTAATAATGAACAGGTGGAAAGAGGTTTTTTCTTACATTTTCATAAAAACTAAGTACTACGACAAGCTTTAAGTAAATCAAAATTTCACATTATTTTGAATTTGTTGAACTTGTTTAGCTAAGAAAAAATTATCTAAAAAATAATACATTGAATCAGGTTTTGTATCATTCTATATCATATACCGAAGATTGCTGTGAAAATTCCAAAATAATCTTTTATTTCCTGTTATCTTCACTTTTCTTTCAAGTTTCCAAGATCTTCTAGATTATCCGGATGAAGATCTTTGCCAACCTAACGTTCCGTTTCTCCTTCCACTGTACCAGTTCCTGACAGACAAGTGTAACTGAATGGCAAGGAATAAAATTGCTTGGTTATTATTGTTTATATGTCAATCAAACAACAATTTCTCGATCCCACTTTCGAAAAGGGGAAAGTTCATGGCAAATCTATTAAGATGTCTCCGTATGAAGCGATCATTAGACGGATACCAACAATTTCACTTCACGCTCTTCAAACTTAACTGCAATATAATGATCTCAATTTTGTTTTGGATTGGTTACTGTTTCTGCTGGAAGTAGGCGTGGGCTTCTCTTACATGTATGTCTTTCGATACAAAAACACTGACTTATGTGTCAAAATTTATACTTATTATTTTATTGTATCAAGAATTTTTCGTGCATCCAACATTCGCTATCACGATATAGCTGCTTGGAAAGGAAAATATCATTGTAACACTTGGAGTTTTAAATTTAAATGCTATGAATTTTTCAACCATCTTCAGCAGTTTGTAAATAGTGTGCTCAATTGTGTGCTCATTGGTCATATTAGAACTTAAAAACTATTGGTGAATATGATCTTTAATACTCTTTTCATGGAAAACCAAAATACTATTTTTTAACCATAGGAAAATTATCAAAATTATTCATCTTAATATTTTTAATCTTAACGTACTGCTAATAAGTAACAAATGCACCTCACGGAAATTCAATTTGACTTTAGAAAGTTAGTATTTGGTTATATAACCGATGTGCGGTGGGTGAAAGGAGTTCTTGGACTCAATGGTTCTTAACCTTCGAGCATTGCTATTGCTGGGAGAAAGTGACATTACAAATATAGTTTCTTAATAAATCTGGAAATCTACAAATAAACACATTTTTTTCCCATTTTCATCCAATCATGACCCGATTCATCTTTCGGAACAAAGCAATTCACGTACATGAATCAATGGCAAATTCAATTTATAGGAGTTTTTGATTTCTTGTTAAATTTCAATTTCATCTAAAAGCACGCTATTATTAAAGTATACAATTTTCAAAATGATCCCTAATAAAATTAACAATACCAATGCATTGTATTATTTTGAAAACATGTTGTGGCGTACTGGAGCTAAGCTTTAACTCCACAGACACTCATAACACAAGATCATGAAACAACACATATCTGGACTATCATCAATAAATAATTTATACCCATCTGGATTATAAGGCTATATAAATATCCCAGGCCCGATGTCTAGGAACGCAATTAAAATACCATTATCAACTATGGGGTCGTGAGAGTGGCCGTACGTCGAAAGGTATAAGCTATAGTCAATGACAATTCAAGTTGATAGAGCATAGAAAGCCATGAGTAACGGAATTACAGACGAATGACGTCTTACATGTTTATATACCTTTCAAGGCTTTAAAAAAATAGAGTTCCATGAAATTAAACAACTTTTATTTTAACTACAAAATTTCATTATACAAAATATCGGTAATTTATGTTTAAAACTAAATTCTGTTCAATTGTATAAATTATTTTCCAATACATTAGAATTGTATTTAGAACTATTTAACTGGGCGCTGTGACACACCCCGTAGATCTCAAGGTATTACCAACGTCAATTACCATTAACTAGAGAAACATAACAGAGATACGTGCAAAATAAATTACATAGTTTACCGAATTCGAATGCCCAAAACAAGCGAAAGAAATGTTGAGTTACAAGATTACTTATTTCTTTTTTTTCCTATCCATTAATGTTAATTAAGGAATCTCCCTTTTGAAACTGTGGATAAAGCATTGCAAATTTTATTAAGGGTAAATTTGAAATGTACATGAAATTGTTTTTTAATCCATGTATTAATCCAACCTGTATGGCAGAAAATACCACCTACCAAAATTGGAGACCTCATAACTTCATAGAATTCATGAATACGCGAGGTCTTCAAAATTAAATCAATTCATGAGTTTTTCCTTGACTAATTGAAGAATTTTGGTTGCCGATCGTTAAAAGAAATGAACTTTTCCAAATATTATTATTTTTACTATTTGCAATTAAACATTATCACAAATTTTCCTTTCAAACTGAAGCGATATTTGCATACATTAATACATTAATTAGAATTAATATTTACTTCCTCTTTTACTAATTAAGGACTTTTCAACCATGTAAATTATCTCTGTTGTTCAAAAAGAATCAAATTATTATAAAATGATACAATGATTTAAAAATTTAACAATATATTAAATACACTAATTTTTATTCAATAGAATTCTTGTTTGAAACATTTATTCCCAACAAAGAATAATAATTAAAAAAACCGCAGATTACTGCAATCATTACTCAGATGATATATTAATTACGCCCATGACTGTGAATGGCACCGGCTGTCTGTAACACAAGTCGTCTCACTTTGGATCTTCCCATCAAAACGGTTACTGCTACGCCTCAGGTACCAAACCTAATTCTCTGGTAACAACCCCTGATTCAGCGTAACGAGGTTGGACAAGATCTTTGACGTCGGCAAGATGTTGAACGTCTGACTTGTGGTGGCAAAAAGATCCTAATTGCGAACTTTTTACCTTTCCCAACCCTCTTCAAAAAGGCCAGCTTCCTATGGTCCAAATTAAACCCTCAGCTTGGTGGTGAGGGGTTATTATTTGTGACAGGTGACAGACAGGAGGAGGTTTCGTTCGGAAGACGTGTGAGGTTCACACTTAAAACTGGTACTTTCCTCATCTTACCGTGCGCTTCAGAATCAATAACTTGGGATTGTTAGGAACATTCAAATACTGTGCTTTAAAAATTGTAGAAAATTAGGATGTCTGAAATCGGTAATTAAGTTGAGAGAAAGGTTAAAAAGGTTTTAAAATCTGAGCAATTTGAAGTTGTTTATAGATTTTTTTCGAGGATAAGAGAGTTAGTGAAAAAAAAAATCTGCCATTGTTTAAAGCGTTAATGGTTATGTTCTGAAATCCTTCTATGTGAAACCTCTAAATGATCGCTCAAATTTAGAGGACCTCCTATTTTTTCGCAGTGAAATAATTTGGTTAAAATTGTAATACCTTTTTAAATCTGAATTCTATCTTCATTCTTTATCTTACATAAAGTTGAAAACATAATTATTTTGTATAAAATTTACTATATGCACTTAAGTAGTAGGCAAAATAATATTTGAAAAAATGGCTTTAATCATATTTTAATTCATTTAATGGATCAGAAATTGTGTTATTTTTGGGGCTGAGGAGAAATAAATAAATACAATTTAACCTATAAGCCAAGATATTCTTTCTTTCTTGGATTTTTTCCCCGCCAGATCTAACTGGTTTACCTTCCCTTCGAACATCTACTTTTTGCATCCTTTCTTTTTTACTTTAATGGCGTGGGACTCGTACATTTTTTTTTATTTTTATTTTTCCTTAATTTTTGGAGACCGGGGTATATAACAAATCATGTGATTCAATTGTTTCTTGGTATAATTTTTCAAATTTATTCACGTTTATAGAATATCCACATGCGTGGGTACTAGCCATCGTGTTGCTTCAAAACGGGACGTTAATACAACTAAAATAAATTACTGAATGATTTCATATCTATTGAGTCATTTTTGAAATGGTTTTAATATCACGAAAGAAATGTTTTGCATTTTTGTCATCATTCGCATTTCACTCTCCTGGTTTAAGCGTACCCAACAATGGCACTGTATCTTTATGAACTAGTTAATAAATTTGTTGCTTTCTAGAATTCATATAACCTTTGTGCGCCTGACTATAAATTCAGAAAATTTGGATTCCTAATTTATAACGAATGTGCATTCCATAAAGTTCAAGACGTGCAGCGTTTTCTTAGTCAATTTTCGTGAAATCGGTCATAGCCTCGTCAGGACAGTGCTTTGATTGACCCTCTTTCCCACATTTTCATATTCTGCCTTTACTTTTTCACTTTTTCAATCAGTAGAAATTGTCATTCCTATGACATTCACAGCATCTCTTTTTTACTTTCTCGTATACGAAGTATACAAAGAGAAAGTATTGTAAGAGAAAGTATTGTAGTCGAACTCGAGATTTTGAGGAATCTCCACGTTTTAGACCTCCCTGAGTCCGAAAAACACAATTTTGGAATTATGTCTGTCTGTTTGTCTGTGAACACGAGAACTCGAAAACTATTAGAGCTAGAGGAACGAAATTTAGTATGTGATCTTTACACATAATTTGTATGTTTGTATCAAATTTTGGACAAAATCCGTCCACGGGAAGTCTGTCTGTCTATCCGTGTTCATGTGAATGCAATAATTCAAAAATTTAAATACCTAGATAGATAAAATTCGCTACACTGTTTTAATCAGGAATGCACATCCGTATCAAATTTAGACCAACTCCGTCAAAGGGTTGAGTGTCTGTCAGTCTGTATAATCGCATGCTTGTGAACACAATAACTCCTAAACGCAGTAACTTAGATAAATGAAATTTGGTATGTGGTCTTCTAACATTAATTGTAGATCTGTGTCCAATTTTGGTTTCAATCGGTTGAAAAAAAGACGTTCAAATTGCATATTCGATTTCTTCACCATTCTACTATGCAAAAAAGGCGCAACTGCTTCGCGAGTTTTTCCCTGCCTGTGTTAAAGAATGGCGCGTGTTACTGCTGCTTGGCGTATTTTTTCCCACGTATACCAGAAAGTTTAGGGGAGACCACTCCCGCTGGTTCTCTGACATTCTAAACTTCACTTGTGGACCGTATGTGAGCTCGGTTATTCTTTGGATTCAACCAGGGTTCTTACTTTCCTTAAATTTGTACTTGGAGTGTTTGCTTCCACAAATAGTCTTGGTCAGCCCACTGGATTAATTGTTGTTAACCAATAATATTCAAAAACTACTTAGCTATTTTACTAATTTATTCGTTACTCATTAAAAATTTCCTTTAAAAAATTCTCTTTCTTGTTATTCATTAAAAACTTTCATTTGTCGGGGTATATTTCCTCCTTCTTTGATTTACATTTAGCCCAAATGAATGAGGTTTACTTTCAATTTCTTTATCTACCCATTTGAACAATTAGATGAAATATATTTTGTTTTAACATGTTATGCAATTTTTTTTCTCATAATATTTTTCTGGGGAAGTTAGTTTTTTTTGTTTTTGTTTTGTTTTTCAATACGGTATCTTACGCTCAGAACCAGCTGAAAGATTGAAAAAGGAAAAGGTAATTCCGAGTTAAGACGCACATAAGAGCGGCTGAAATCTTATTTGTTTTGCACTCAGAAAGCAATAGTTTGATACAAAAATGCGTATAAAAAGTTCCATTCCAAAATGTTGAAAACCTTTAAAAAGATTTTACCATTTATTTAGTTCAATATTGTTTCAACCTTACTGGATAGTTATTTATCGAATAAAGTTAAAATGAAATAAAATACCAAATGCATACCATATCCTTACATACACACAGAAAAAAAGGCATCATATAAAACTGAAAACCCCTAACAATTTTTTCTAAAACGAAAGCTCGCGAGCAATTTCTTTCTGTATAAATATGTAATTTGAAAACTTTTTATTTTGATACGGGAGAATTCTGACTTATTAGAAAAAATTTGTAGAGATTCAACCTTTCTGGGAATACAGAAATTCATTTAAACTTCAATTTTATTTGCACTTAGTATGTAAAATGTTTGACTTTTGGTTAGTTGGATAAGCGATCTTGACCACAGCTACTTATTCTGAAGTGTAATCACCGTCAGCAGAAGAATCCGATTAATTAAGTATATTGATCCCAATGTTTAAAGATTTTCCATGTGTAAAAATAATGTTCTTTTACTGATTTACTATTTACCGAATCATTTTCCTGATTATAAACCGTTTTACCAACTTTAATCGTATATTTGGTTCATCGTAGCCACAACTGACTCTTGATCCGTCAAATTTACAACTAACTTAAAAATAAATATTATCGTAAAATTTATTCCTTTCTGAGCCAGATAAGATAAAAAGAAAAGTAATACTTTACACTTTTTATTCATTCAGGATTTAGTCTGTCAAATAAAATACTTTGGAGGCAGATTTAAATTCAAATTTCTTCTCAAAAATAAACTTTCAATATTTCTTACTGATAAATTTTCAAAATGCAATAACTTTCCATCCTGATAGATTGGTTTACCTGACTATTAAAGTAAAAACTAACGGTACATATTACCCGGCAGCATATGAAATTTAGGCATTCTGAAAAATTTCACAAGTTAAGCAAGAAACATCTTTTACTTTACCACATTGGCATTGGTGGTGTACTTGAGATATGCTTGCAAGTCCAAGTGCCGAAATTGGACGTAGCCAAAAATAAGTACGTATGTTATACATACTAATTTTTGATATTTATTAATGTTACCCTATAACGCACGAAGTTCAGGCATTCTTTAGAATTGTTCAACTAAAGTATGCAACATCTTTTACTTTTTTACATTATTTAGTTACATTAGCAGATAAGTTAATGGCAATTCAAAATGCCATTGCATTCTGTCCTTTAGTAAGAATAACTCAGCATCACTATTTTTTCTGACTTTTTAAAAATCCTATATCATTCATTTTGTATTTCTTACATTCCAAAAGTTTTGTTTCAATAAGAGCTTTTCTTCACACTTCACCACAGAAGTATGTATCCACATTCCATGAAATGGGGATATTCTGTTCAATGCCTAAGATAGAATTTATACTTTACATTGACATTCTATAGAAAGCTTCAGTTGAGTCAATTTACGAGACAGATAGTCGCATGAAAAAGAAATATGCTTAAATCATCTAACATGTAACTGCAGGTTGTCTTGCACTGCAATGTGAAGTAGCATCCTTTAATCTCCTGGAAGATATGTAAAGGATTTCACAATTTCATTAGTGCGGCGCATTTTAGTGTATAATATGAGCATGAGTTGACTCCATTTCATATACAACCTCAAACGCATTGTGTTAGTATATTTTTGGTTTTATGCGATATTTGCATATTTAAGGTAAGGAGCATATTTTAGAAAGAACCAGCAGATGGCGGAATAGGTCTTGGCTCCTCCCCTCTGTTAACTGTACACGTGTACCTGGCTTTTAAAACAGGTTTCACGAGAGAGTGTGTATATATGTATTTATACTATGGTATTGTTGTTGTGCTATTGTTTCGAAGTGAATGCACGCTCATCGTCAGCGGCAAGAAATGTGTTTCTGCCTTGTTTCATGCCAATAAATGGAAAAGGAGCCACCAGCCGAGTGATCTTTCTTTGACTCCCAGCTCAACACACCCAAGGATTGAAGACACTGTTACATGCTTCTACTGGCATCTAGGGAAGAACAATCCTGAAAAATAATTCTTCTGAAATCGATTAAAGAAACGAAAGCAAAATTATTGCAGATTTCCTCTACAACCTTAAACAATGCATTAGCTTATTTTTGTTAAATGCCCCTGAATCCATGAGTGACGGCAACCATTCATCCTGATTGATAAGCCGACAAGCAAACAAAAACAAGCCTGATGTCTTAGGAAAGGAATCTTGAAAAATAAATGTCCCGGAATCGATACCATTATAAGCAGTAAATTTGGGTAGGCAGCCTTCTAATTGGATCGTTAGGAGATCTAGGAGGTTTAATTATGGGAGCTATCGGCAGTCCCTCGTTTAATAAATGCAAAAACGTTTCGTTCGCAGAAGACATTTTAAGGAGGGGAAAAAACCTTTTCCTGGGTCATTGAGGTATATTCCGAGTGTTTAGTCCTCTCTTTTGTAAGATCGGAGAGCCGTACAATTATTTTTTACTGTCCAACTAACTTTTTCCGAAACTTTTTATCTTTGCGGGGAAATGTTCCCAAACTGTCTCCTTCGTTCGGCCTCCCTCTGTGACGTCACCGCCTGACGACCGGAATAATAATTATCGCGTCACTTTCTCACCGTGGGGGAGGCGGCAAGTGGAGGGGGGACACCATAAAACTGTAGAAAAAGCTTCGCCGCTTATCGGTCCACACTTATCGTTCTGCAGCATTAATGGCTTATTTTATAATGCTTCATCTCCCATTTCTAGTTAATTACTGCAGACAAATGGTTTCTAAAGTCCTTAATGACTTATTTAACTAAGTATTTAAGTCGATAATTTGTCGCTGTTTTTGCGATGGGCTGGCTTTTTGGGAACAAAAAGATTTTGCATTTTCCCCCGCGTCCCCGCTCTCTGTAAGGCAGCCAATCAAAGCTCGATGATGCGCCTATGAAAAGGAGGAAAAGCGATTTTGAATAATAATTATTAGCGTCGATTACTGGTCGCGGGGAAATTTATTACGCTTCATTAACGGAGCTCAAATGTATCTGCTAATGGCCCAAATTGATTGGCGCAAAAACCCCTTGTCCGACGCCAAAAATTCCCCGCGTTCCTTTTGTTTGACGCCCGCTCTGATAACAAGAGCCGTTATACGCAAATTGAATCTTTTCGAAACGGAGCCGGCTTAAAAAATGAAAGAGGAACGCAAAATCTACACCTAATTATCTCGCCAGGGTGCACAAAGTGTCAGGCCAATGGCTACATAAAAGAAAATGTTGCTTTTTCCAACGACTTGCGCTGGCCGTTTTTGCCGGATTATCTTGGAACCTTCACGATTATGAAGTCATAAATTAAGACACCAGAAGTTGCTGCAAACCAGCCGTTTCATAATTAAAACAAATTTTTCTTTCAATGCAAGCTGTATTAATTGACGCAGATCGTTAATATCGAATCGTTTAGGAGCCTAATTTGCGACGAGTTAGGCTTTAATGACGACAGATTTTTCGTCTTTTCTCTCATAATTTTAGAGCACTTTTCATAATTTTTAACGTATCTATTCAGTATCTGGAAGGTGAAATGGCCTTTTTTTGGTGCAGCCTTGATAAGAAATGAGTTTGTTTAAACCATAATTAAAGACTTCTCGAACAGCAATTTATCTCTCTCATAAACCCTAACAACATTTTGAAATATGGATTTTGTATCAAATTAATCAACAGCAAATAAAAGTATACTAAGCTTTTAATTATGTTTTTCCCATCTTCTGCATCACTGTGAAAATTCACTTAAAAAGAGCTACAGAATTTTTTAAAATTCCGAATGAGCTATGAATGAGCTTCTTTCTTGTTAGAAATTAGTATATAAATTTAAGTTCAATGTAATTCATCTTTTCATTTTCTGTTTTCCTCGTTTATGTACATGTAGCGTCTCGTTTTTTCTGACGATATCAATAAGAAATATACCACATCAAAGGCTGTCGATTTATCTTTTAGTGTCTGTGATACATTTATGCATAGATTTCGCTTTTTTATAATTGAAACTGTATTAAATAACTCTATAATTATAATTGTCTAATTAAAAATAGTCATATTTTCAATTTAATTATAGAATAACAGTAATACATATGTTACGTGAACTAATTACTTTTTCCGATACCACAGGCCTACAAAATTTAACTTTTTATTTGGGGTTTAAATAAATGCTTGTAAATTATGTGATATTTGCCATACCGATTTCAAAAACAATACCCATTTTTCTGTATCACATAAAGTTGTGTTATAATTGTGAAACTAAAAAATTAAATAATTATAAAGTGTGGTATGTATCTAAAATAAAATTAGAATTAAAAAATTAGACAAATTTATTTTACTTTCCCTTCAAAGAGGGTCTCTTTTTAAACCCAGCATCAATATATGATGGCCGATTCCAGTGTTCTTGATATTATTTTTTCATGTATTTTATATCTTAGTTAAATATCTCACCTTTTTTCCTCACTCAGGGGATCAAGATTTTCAGGAAAATACTCAAGATGAGAGTGCAAAAAATGTATTTTAAAGCTCATATTACAACCCAGTAACTTGCTAAACATTTGTGAATTACGTCTTTCAAACAAACCCATGGATTTTTTTTCTCGATCGATTTCATTTTTCCTTTAAATTTTTTATCCTTCATTAACCGTCTTATATCTGAGCCGACGAACACCTCCTCTTTGATCGTACCTTCCAATAAATGTGGGAAAATATCAATTAAATATCGAAAGCAATAACCATTCGAAGCAGCTTTGATATACGACATCACTGGCGATGATCTTGTATTGGCGATTTTTTGTCGCCTAACCGAACATCGTATCTTAAGTCGCCAAAACAAAATATCGCCAATGGGGTCCTATATTGAAGCTGTTGAAAAAAGTCGCCAAAACAAAATTATCGCCAGTGATGCCGTATATCAAAGCTGTACTCTGTACCAACCATTCGTATTCAAATACTTAATAAAGTTTTAATCCCAAATCTTATATGCAAGGATGGTAAGAAGACTTGTTTCAGATGCACTAAGTTCTGCCGAAACACATTCTTTGATCCTAGATTTCAATTTTTCCATCGAGGCCATTCTTTCCTTATCCATTGTTGGTTTTTTTAGATCTACTATCCCACTCATATAGGTAACAGGTCGACTTTCTATAGCCACCTTGCTGGCTTAATAACATGGTTAAAATTTTAAAATCTCCACAAATTTTCCATTTAAATTCTTAATATTTTATTTTAATGAGGAAAAATCGAGTTTTTTTTATGATTCTTTTAAAATTACAGAATGAGGTACAGAAATTGAAGCAAGAACGTTACCAGCATGCAGTAAGACACCTTGTAAACTTCTCTTACTAGAATCATTAGTCTTCTCTGAGATGGATCATGATCAGTTGTGGAAGATAAATTAACTATAATTCCAGGAGTATCTATATCTGTGATCTAGTCTAGAGTATCTATACAGTAAGCAAGTGATTCTTATTGAGGAAAATACCTGATAAGTTTTTTTTTTTTTTTTTTTCGATTTCTGTACCAAGAAAATGCTGTTCCTGTGGCAAGTAAATTTTTAAGTCGCGATCCTAAAACTAAAGCACTTTCATTTGAAATATTTAAATTGCGTACTAAATTATTCAACTCACCTTGTGTAAATTTTTGTGCTTAAATATTTGCTTCTCGGCCCCTTGTATACTAGTACAATTTCATTTTTTATTTTAGTTCTTTTAGTGTAGTATTGTATTTTATATTTATTATTGTTATTTTCCTCAAAAATTAATTTCAAATTCTAAATCAATGTATTTTATTCGATAATATTTCACATTAATTTTGTTGCATAGCCATATATACCCTTTTTTGATTTGTAAAATATCTGTGGACGATGGGAAAAAAAAAACAAATGTCTGATTTACAAAAAAACATCTGACATTCTGCTAACCCCAGATTCGTATTGGCCTGTGTACTTAATCATATTATCCAAATCGAGGAAAAAACGAATGTGATTCCGATTTCAAAATCAAATTCAGTGAAGCTGGAGTGCCGGAATTTTTCAAATGCTAGGCACTTAGGCACTGCATTAGATCTTAGGTGAAATTGAGTTCTGAATTCGAGACTCTCCTGGTCCGAAGCCGAGACTCTGCTGCCAGGCCACCGGGGCTCCAACAATATTCTCTGCCAAATCTTATTGCAAGCACTGTTGCACTGCTGTTCGGGATTAACCTTCCGTTAATCGCAATCATTTTCATTCTTAGATGGTCGTAATGTTATCTTACGAATTTAAAATCCTTTTTGTAATATGTTCATCCTGTTTTCATGATTCTTCCTTTTTAGCTATACCAAGTAGTCCTAATTAGAATGTAAATGAGTATTCGGTAAGAAAAATTGAAATTGTAATGGGTTAAAGAACAGGCTAATTGATGTAAATTGCATGCGTATTTATTAGAAACTAGAAGATCTGTGCCCGTCCAAGACGGACTTTTAGTTCACGAACAATATCTCAGATCTGATTGTCACAGATTTACAAACGAAAGTTGTAGTAGGAAATCTCATGCACATTGGCAGAGTGTTTAAGAAATAAAAAAAAGCATGAAAAACAGAACTGATGAATTGATTGACATAAACTTTCGTTTTGTTAATTACTTTATTTTTAACAATTACTTTCGTTTTGTCCGAATAAAAATAATGTAAAATACACTAAAAGAAAAAAAATGAATTACCTAATGCAAAATTTAAAAAAAATAAGTTGATGAATGAAAATCTTTAAGTAAAGGGAGCCTTTCAGTGTTTCCCAACACTCAGAGAAAAAAGCATACACAAAATAAACAAAAAAAAAATGCTGGAAGATTATATTAGGAAAATAAACTAATTCTGGTACAACTCCTATTTCATATTAAATCATCACAGTATCAAAACAGTATCTCATGTGTATGCTAATTTGTAAACAGACCGTCTGAATCTGTTTGGCAGTCACCGATATCTCTGGCCTTTTCTATTATAGATTGCGACTAATGGAAGGTTAAGTTTGAATCGAGGTCGTCCTCATTTTATTTATTTACTAGCCTCCTACGGCGACCAGCTGGTTTGCTAATCTTGTATTAATAGTAATAAGGCAATTAAGGGTGGCATTTTCAACATTTCAATTTTTGTAAACTGAAAGCAATAATTGCAATAAGGACAAAGAAATGGATTTAAAAACACAAACAGTGAACAGATTAATTAGAATAACTGAATTTTAATTCTTTATACACAAAACGAAAATGTACAGGATGTTTTTTCATATAAGGAACTTTGAGTTAATCCCTTATATTTAAGTGTTTAAAAACGAGAAGTAAAAAGATTCTTTAAAAAATGGAAAAGATAATAAGAAATGAAAAAATTTGAAGTACAATAATTAAATTTCCCAGCTAAAAATAATTTACATATTAAAACTAATTAAAACTCAAAATAACTAAATAAAGTTTTTCTGTAAAAAAAAAAAGAGAATGGACTACATTTTATGAAACGCAAAACTAAATTCATGATAACCATTTAAATCTAGTCAATGAAAACAACCATTTATAAATTTAAAAAATTTATAAATTGAAATGCATGAAAAAAATGCTGACTAATTATTATATGCATAACAAAACGACAAACACACACTAAGAAATTGAATATCTATAAACTATAAAAACACAAATTGTCAAATAATAACTAATAATAGCAAATGATAAAAATGAACTAAAACTGGCATGCATTTGGATAATAGTTAATAAAACCAAATTTACCATTCTAAAGCTATCAGGCTTAATTAATCGCCGATAATAACATTGTGGAGAAAAATTTTGTAAAATTTGAGAAACATTTAGATGAGGATAAAATTTAAAACTCGAAAGAAATGTTTAACAATTACTGAGAAAATAATATAAAATAAAATAAGCAAAAGTTAAATGAGAGTATTGGAATAATTCAAATCTGATGTTTCCATTTAGGTTTGCAGAAAAGAGGGGGGAAGATAACGAAGTATTTGTTGATACTGACGAAGGCAAAATTCAGGCGAGACTCGAACCCGAGGTGAAATGGCGAGAGAAAGATATCTAACCGCCTGCGCTATCGAGTCCACGTGACGGAACGTTTGAAGCAGTTGTCATGGTGTATAGGCAAAAAAATTTGGGGGGCAAAGAATGCTGAAAAAAGAGGAATTATTTCTATAAAATTGTTCTGGAGAGCTAACAATTTACATGGAGTGATTTTTAATATTAGGGAGATTTTCAAAGAATTTTTTTAGCTAATTTTAGCTTTAGAATAAACTCTTCAAAGCTAGGAGATTAAGCGCATTTCTCAGATCAGTGTTAAAAATTTGGAAAGCTTCACCATTTTGCGTGTCATCCTTGTAAAGGGGCCATGCTAATCTTCTTTGCATCGTTCCAATTTCAGTATATGTACTGCCGAAGCGATTACATCAATAATAATTTTGTTTTGAAGATACACGCGGCCATTGCAGCTACTACGCCCCTCCTCCCTTACGTCAATTTCTACTCTCGCAACCAGAGACCTTGAAAATCCGATGACTTTAAAAATTTATAAAAAAAAGATAAAATTTTCTACAATAATAAAACTTGTTCATTGGAAAGATAATTGTTTGCTCTTTAAAATCTCATAAAAATTTTCGCTGTCAATCAATTCATTCTGCAGTTATTGGCAAAAATCGACGAAATTTGATTTAATTTTTACATGATTTAAATTTGAACTAATTTTTTTTAAAAAAAAGGCTCCGAGGTGCACATCTTCAGTATCCAAAGTATATCTGTGCCAAATTTGGTAGATCTATATTCTACGGTCTGTTCTGTACACCGCCAACAGACAGACAGACATTCATCTTTATTAGTATTAGAGATTTATTATTATTATTTTTTCTTACCTTGCTTTGGTTACTGAGAGCGCATTGGTGAAATCTCCTCGCAAGTTAAATAGATTAAGCACATTAATGCTCTGATTAAGCATATTAATACATTCTTTCTAGATTTCCCATGAATAGAGTTTTTTTCTTCTTTTTTTTCGCTTTTGGCTGTTATTTGGACCAAGACGCATATGTTTTAACTGTTCGTGTAAAGTGGTCATGATTGGATTTTAAAAGTTTTTGATGAATATAACTAAAATATGTAAAATTACAGATTAAAATGACTAAAGAAATGGAAATTAAACAAGCACGATATAGAATTCTGTATTATCCTTAGCTGAAAATTATTATCTTGCATACATTTGCAATGAAAATTTCAGCGGTTTACGTCTATCATTTTTGATTGGTGTATATTTTCAAAAGAACTTTTAAAATGATTTTTCAATTACGGCCATTGGCGAGCATGGAACACGAAATTTGAAAAAAATGTCTTTTAAAGCCAAAAACTTCTCTTTTGTTCGATAAAACTTGGCAAATTTACTTTAATGGTTTGTTTAAAGCCAGAATGGTCTTATAATTCGAAGCGCGCTTCAATCATCCATAAGACTGAAATTTTTATATTGGAATCAATATAAGTCAAATTTAATTAGAATAAGATTCATAGAAGTAAAACATGATCGTCAAAAACTTTAAACTTAAAATTAATAAGAAAAATCTCTAACGGTGAATTGCTATAAAAAAACATTTGCTGGTGTTTTAAATATTTCCTCATTAAATACTTAATCATTTATTCGTTTTCATTTTCTTATAGCAATTATTCCAATGTTTTTTCCTTCCATTTATTGTAATTCTGCAAAAGCAGCACAAATGGGAAGGCATGGAAGAACACACTTTTCTTTCACAAAAACATAAATAAATAAACTAAAAAAAGAAATAAAAGAAAATATAGATGATTGAAACTACGTAAAATAATTAATTCGTAGAACTGTGAAAACTATGAAAACTAAGTGCAGCAGAATCTCTCTTAACCAGCTCAACAGGACTTCGCCGATGCCTGAAAAGTGAATTTGAACGGAAGTGCCTGGAATTTACTTGTTCGTGTTTCGAGATGCTTACCTGTAGGAAATGCTGCATGCGAAGTCGGTTGGTCATTTTTTCCAATCTGTCGGTCAAAATTAAACAAATAATAACGAAAGTCTTATAGATTATTTAAAATTAGAACACATACAGGAAATTTTAGATTTCAGAAAAACAAAATTAAGCGCCTTTTTAAAATTGTCATACATATTATCTTATGAAAATTATGTATTGTTTAGGGTGATGACATATAACTTCGAATGTCTGTTCGCTTAAAAGATAGTCTCCGGAGGTTTAAAAATTCAATGTGTAGACAATGAAGCTTCATAACATCATGCACTAACAACGGTGAAAATTGCTCGGTAAGCAATTTTTCTTGCTAGATCATTCCATAAGTTCTCAACCGAATTCAGAACAGAGCTTCAATCTGCTCATTGCAAAGTTTCAATATTATTAATCTGGAACCAGAATTTTGATCTGCGGCTTACGTGGATAGACGCCTCATCTTGTTGGTGGATCCATCCATCCGCCATCAAAAGATTTGTAACGGCAAAAGATGGTAGTAATAGCGCCTACATATGCCTCTAAAATCATTTTCCGAGAAACAAATGCAAGAGACCCCACGCTATTAAACGAAAAGCATCCCCATTGAAAGTGACGGAAAACATAACCAACACCTAATTGACGTTTTGAGAAAGTTTATTTTCCTTCTTCTTAAATCATGCCAATAATGCTTCAAACCATCAAGCTTATCCAAGTTCTATTTCTTTTCATTAGAGAGAATAGCTTGGGGCTGTTTGTCGTCCCACATCATCACTTATCTCGCAATTTCTACACGTCTTGGTTTGTATTTGGTCAGTAAAGGAGGTATATACGATTTAGCTTTGCACAAGAAATTCCCAGATCGAATAACTCTATTTCAGATAGTTTTCTTTAAACATTCAAGCCAATCGATTGCATAAATTCTTTATTCCAGTCAGGAATGGCGCTAGAGTTTGCCCGACGGGGGGTCCGATTTGCCCGACAGGAGGGCACGACCTGCTGTATGGGGGGGACGAATGTAATGAAATTGGTCTCAAATTTTCACCAGATTATTATTTATCACCTACGGTTGAATACCCCGTACAAAAATATTTCCCGACGGGGGGGCCTGGCTCCTCCGGTCCCCCCTCTGGCGCCACCCCAGATTCTGGTACTTTTCGAATAAGGCTAGTTTCAAAATTCTCCTTTCATTTCTGGAGGAGAGAATTTCAGGCCTGTCTCACAACCATCTTTTAACTTCAAAAGAGTTGTTGATAACTCTTCTATATCTTCTTACTTCTTTAGCAAACGACAATCTGTCCATTCCTCTGATACGGAGAAAGATTGTATCTTTCCTTTTTCTAGTTCAGTCAGTTCACTTTTTTTTTCATTACTATAGGAAGAATCCAATAAAAAACGTCAAACCATTTACCATACTTCAATAGCTTTAATGACTGAAGTTTACAATAGTTAGAAGAATAATTACTTCACACATATAAGAAGGGCATTAAAACTTTACACGAACTGAAAAAGCGTGTATTTTTTGTGTAGGTATTTAGTTTATTTTTCGTAATAAATTACTCTCAGATACATTTTGTTGATTTTTTATTAGAATTTCAAATTTATGCTAATCATTAAAACATAGCTTCCATCTTTAGATCTTAAATTTATTAATAATTTAAAATTTTTTCTGTTCTTAAATATTTGGTGAATTTTGGCTACCCATATGGGGGAAAAAATTAATAGCTATAATGGAATTTATAGCGACAGCTATAAATTCCATCCCAACCCCAAAAAATAGGGTTTTACAGCGTGTACCTGTGCATGCTAAAATTGTTTTGAGAAAAGGATTTTGATCTCCCTCTGTAGCTTGTAGCTTTTTAATAACAAACTTCATATGATGTGAATTATCATTTTGAAATAATTCAAAAGTAGAGGAATCTTCTCGTTAGTAAATTTTACAATTAATTGCTCTCTTTGAAAACAAAGAAAATTTGAAATATTTTATCAATTTTTATTTAATCAAAATGACACGCTATCAGAAGAAAATCAGTGGGTGATGTTGAATTAATTGTGAGGACAAACTAAAATTCAAAACAAAACATTTTTTTCTTTATCTTTTTCAAAACACTTAACTTGTAACTACCTTCAGTCCATATTAACATGACTGACTAATCGAATGCATTTTATTTTTCACACCTGACATTGCGATTAATGGGGAAGAAGTTATTTAAATATTTTTATAAGAATATTTAGAATTCCTCCTCCTCCTTCCGGCAAACAAAAAAAAAACAAGAGGAACATGAAAATTTTCTGCCTTTCTTTTGATGTTCCCTTGTATCGTGGAGTCGATGGTCTACCCGAGAACTCTTTAATGTGTGAGTCGCGACCCCAAGTGGAGTATAAAATAAGACAGAACTCTCGGAAAAATTTCTATCGTCTTCTCTTATCAGATTCTTCAATATTTGTAATCAGAAATAGTCTAGAAAATTATCTTAAAACATTTCATTAAAATTCGCTGAATGACTATTTTATTTTATTTTTATTTATTTATTTTTAGTATTTAATAACTAGCTCACACATAATTTTCTTTATTTATTTTCAAATGCTTAGAACACAACAAAGTTTTTAGACGAAAATGGGGCGCGGAAATTTTTTTCACTTGAAAACTGAAAGTGGAGAATGAATAAAAAGCCCTTGCGGTGTATATTTTCCGTCATATCCGTCCTGATCATATTAGTATCCCTTTATTAGTCATATTTTTCTGCTTTTCCATTTGACGCAGAAACATATTCCAACAGTTTTATTTATTCATGCTTTTTCGATATACACGGATTTCTTACTTATTCCAATTTTTTAAGGGAGGATTTGCATAAGCAATCGGGCTTTTTTGAAAAACGCATTGTTTAGAATTTCAATAGTTTCACCAGTGCTGCAAATGCTTGAACTGAAACATCAAAGTCTTGTCACTCTCCAGAACTCCTAAGATTAATAGACAATATCTAGTGTTCTGTTCAGAAAAAATAAAAACTAATCATCTTCTTTAAGAACCATTAATGGTGTCCAGTTCCCCACTAAACTCAGGCTGATTAGTATTCCTGATGGAGTGGATGACGACACACTTCCGAGTTTCTGAAGTTTGAGAAGCAGTTCTGAATGGACTAATGGATTGGGCGGGCTATCTGAACTGGAATCCACGGCAAAACAACAACCTCTCAATTAAATCCTTTCTTTACATGACGATGTACTTTTCGGTAAGTGGACGCATGATTCTGCCATGAAAAATAGAATACTGACGATCATATCATTAAGCGTTACTTTCTATTAACCTTTTTCCGTTTCTACAAGTTTGATTACTGCCAG